>JAQZBX010103675.1:0-11031 GCA_029593785.1 Cabassous unicinctus | reverse complement strand
CACTCTTGGGGTGGTCATTGTTTTTGGTGAAGATATTATAACTTTTGTCTGGATAAATAGGTTTTGGTTTTTTATTAGTTTTTATGGGCATTGAGAGAATATAAATATTTGGAATGCCACCAGAACCCAGGTAAGTTTTCTTCAGACTTTCCTTAGGGAAGACCTGAGCTATATCTTATATTTTTCATCAAATCCATTGCCTCATCCTCCCTCTTTGCTTTCTGAGCATATTTTTGTTTCTTTAAACACAGGGAAGAAAATTACCACATGAACATGGAGCTTTTGGTTTACATGTCAAAGGGGTTTGCCAGATTCAATTTCATGTTTCCATTTCTAAGTGTTTTGGGAAAAGACAACTTCATATTGTCAACTTGCATTGTATTCAGTCTAGGTCTAATCACTATGGTTGGGAGTGACAAGAGAATGGTATTAACAAGACCCAGAAAGCTCAGGAGTGCTGTGTGTGTGTGTGTGTTTCGTGAGGTGGCTATCCACAAAGTATGGGTATCTGAGCTCATAATTTTCAATTTTTGTCTCATATAATACAGACTTTGGATACAAACTTAACAATGTTAATAGAAGTGATTTCATTTAATTTCAGGGGATATATTTGCATCAAAAATTAATAAAATACAAAAGATACAACATGTGGAGTAGGAACACTTTGTGTCTTGAGGTTTTGGCAGCATTGAGGCCACCTGGCTCTTTCATTTTCTCACACTTCATCTGTCATCATTCTCTCCCTTACTCATTCCAGTGCAACACTGGCTTCCTTGTTGACCTTAGACATCCTAAACACTGCTTTTTCTTAGGGTCTTTACCCTCAGCATTCCCTCTGAAGAGCACACACTTCCCTGGTTATCCTAGTGGTTCATGCTTTCTCATATATCAGGTCACTGTTCAAATATGAACTTGTATGATGTTCTTGCCTTAAACCAGTGGACTAAATAGCATGTCTTCTTCATTTTCTATTGTTTTTTTTTCACCTGCTATCTTTTTCTTGCAGCACTTATAGTAATATGGAATGTTATGATTACATGTCTGTTACTTATATTATTTCTCCACAAATTTTAGATATTTTTGTTTTCACACCGTATGTTATTTGCTAGACAGTGACTGACACAAGTCAGAACTGAATACACATTCTTCCACTGAATGAATGAATTTCTCTTAGGTTCCATAGAACCCATGATTGTTTTGGGAATTATCTGAAAGTGGGACAGGAATCCTAATTGGAGATTGTTCAAAGGATCACATAAAGGGGACCAGATTCATAAATAAATTTGAGAAATGAACTTCCCATCTGGAAAAGGGAAAATTATAGATAGATCAGTAATGCCTGTTTTATTATTAGTCTTATTCTTTATTTCTGAATGATCACATCAATCAGATGGAATCAGGAAATTAAGTGCAAATTCTGGAATTTCATATTTTGGGATATTTATAGGAACCAGAGTTGCAGTCCCTCCTCTCTGGGCTCTTCTGTCCATGTACCTGGTCACCGTCTTTGGGAACGTGCTCATCATTCTGGCCGCCATCACTGGCTCCTACCTCCACATGTCCATGTACTTCTTCCTTTCCAACCTGTCCTTCATAGACATCTGTTTCGTTGCCAACACTGTACCAAAGATACTGGTGAGCATCCAGACACAGATCAGAGTCATAACCTATAGAGGTTGCCTCACTCAGATGTGTATTTTCTTACTCTTTTTAGTGTTGGAGGGCTTCCTCCAGGCTGTGATGGCCTAGGACCACCTTATGGCCAACCATCACCCCGTGAATACACAGTCATCATGATCCCCTGGCTTTGTGTCCTACTGATACTGGGGTCCCAGATTAAAAATATCCTGTATACTTTGGTACAATGCTTACTGGTGTTGCAACTGTCACTTTGTACACACTTGGAAATCCCACCATTTTTTCTGTGAATATAATCAGATTGTCCTACTTTCTTGTTCTGACCCCTTCATTAATGACATATTGATGTACTTTGCAGCTGGGCTGCTGGGTGGAGGATCATTCTTTTGCATCATTTTCTCCTCTTCTAAAATTGTTTCCTCCAAATATGTAATTTCATCAGCTCTGGGGAAATATAAAGCATTTTCCACCTGTGCATTTGACCTCACACATGTCTCCTTATTTTACAGTACAACTTTAGGAATGCACATTAATTCTTTTGATATACATAATGCACATGCAAATGCACCAGCCTCAGTGACGTATGTCACGTTAACTTCCATGTTGAAACCCTTTATCTAATATTTGAGGAATAAAGACATAAAGGGGGTTCTGAAAAGTTTCTTTAGGGGAAAGGCATAAAACGTATTGGTCCAGGGTTTGATGACGTGATGCGATTGCAGGTCTCAAGGCCTCAGAAATTATGATTCTATGCAAAAGTATGATTCTTTGAAACTTCTGGAACTAGGGTCTACCTTAGAATCAGATATGGCCTTAATATGTTGCATCAAACTTTTAAATCTTGCATTCTATTACTAAGGAAAAGAACTGTTTTACTTGATTTATATCTACATGTTAGATAAGAAATCTTGGTTTCCACTTGCAAGATGTTTTTGTTTTGGGGTGCAGTACCAGGTTGCATGTTCTGTATTATTTTAATGGAAAATAAATGTCTCTTTCCATTCATCTAAACAACATATTTATGCTTTCTCTAAATTCCTTCATTAACATCGGAGGTTTCATTAGTGTGCAATCAATGTGTTGATTTTATCTTCCAATTTTTATAGTTTTAATTTTCAAACCTCCATTCAGACTCATGATTAAAGGATGACTTACACAAGTGATTGAAATCCAGCCCAATGATTCCTCTGGAAAAGGAATGTTCTGAGCCAGCGCACAATTTATTCCTGAACAAACATGCATGTCCATTCAACATCCACTGCTTATCCCAAATGGAGTCTCAAAATTAGTCACTTTTAACACACATATCTGAAATCAACTGGAATAATAGTGTAATCATGAATGCTGTCTTCAAATATCTGAAGGAATTCTAAAAATAAGTAGCACCTGATTACTCTGTTCACATTGATATCTGTTCGGTATTTCTGCATAACAGGCAATCCCAAAATAAATGGATTAAGACAAGGCTCTATTGCTGCAGCCATGTATATGTTGTATTTGTGTTGCTCTTGGCAAAGCTTTGAATGGGCTGTATTCAGCTGTATCAACAGGAAAGGTGCTGATGATTCTGCCTGGATGTGCTTTCATACTTGTGGCCTTTCTAGATAGAGGCTGGGTTAGGGTGGTCTTTACTGAGACAACTAGTATCTGCTGCATTTTTACCATCATTTTACACCAGGTTGTCTGGAGTTGATGAAATGGCAGAGTCAGGGATCCAGAAGCAGCAGCAGAAACACTCCAAGGCCTCTTGAAGCAAGCTCTCACTTCCAAATAAATTCTCTTGGTCAAAATAAATAAAACAGTGAAGTCAGGTTTGAAATCCAAAGTCCATTAAAATATTCACTTCTTGATAGGAGAAGCTGCACAGACCCATGAAAATTAAGTGGATTCAGAGAAAGTTTCAAACTATACTCATCTCTGCAATCTATCCACCATATCCAACTATAAACACAAATTCAGTAAAATTTTATATAGAGACCCTTTAAGACCCAAGACTTTCACTTCTACCCCCAGTAGCTGAATTAATTTCTTGATGAAGAAGGTAAGAACAAAATTATATATTTATTTTTTACTTTTAATTAATTATTTTTATTTTAAATAAGTTTTAGATTACATAAAAAGAAGGGGTTCTCATATGCCTCACTTCCTCCCCCTCCCACACTTTCCAAAATTAACATCCTTCATTAGTGTGGTATGTTTGTCACAATTGATGAACACATATTGACCCATTGGTAATAACCATGGACTACAGTTTACCTTATAGGTTACACTCTATCACACAGTTTTGTAGGCTATGATAAAATATACAATGGTCTGTGTCTTTCATTGCAATGTAATGCAGGACAAATCAAATGTCCTGAAAATGCCCCCATATTACACTTATTCTTCCCTCTCCATCTCTCACAACTTTTGGTGCTCACTGCATTTTTACCAATGATAAGAGTTCTTTCATTGCTAGAATAACAATAAGTTTATAGTAGAATAAAAATATCTACTTTAGTCCATTCCCCAATCTTGAGGATTTGGGGATGGTGATGACCACTCTGGTTAGAACTGAGAGGGGCCTTAGATCCCATAAGGCAGACAGATGAAGCTATCTTGCTTACAGTTGCAGATCCTCTGTTTCTTGGGATAGGCATTTTCCATCATAATCTCCATTTAGTTATCCTGGGTGACTCCAATGAACGGGAGAGTATGTGTTACAACTCTGTTGAAATTCAAGGCTCAATTGGCACACAGACAGACCAAAGATTTAAGTCTCTGGGACATATTTATCAAATACAGTGTTAATTATAGGTTCAATAAAAGGACAGAAGAGCCATGTGTAGAGAACTTATAAATGGATATAACTATGTTACACTAGGGAGCATGAATTCCAAAGTAAGGGTCACTGACAGAGTGCTGACTTTTGGAGATGACTGCCCTACTTATAATTTATGGATACCTCTAGAGCCCTCAGAAGCCCCACTATTGGAGGCATTGTTTACTGTGGCAGTCAATGAGATGGTACTGAGACTTGCATCAGTGTAACCTCTGGAAAGATGTCCTAATTCACTTTGAAATCTCTTAGCCATAAAAACTCATTTGCATTTTCCATCTCCCCCTTTTGGCCAAGATCTTTTTCCAGATACATTGCTGATTGGTGCTTGGTAATAATCCTTAATTGCTGGGGAGACTCATCCCCAGGAGACATGTCCTATGTTTTGGGGGAGGAAGTGTATTTATATGCTGAATTTGGCTTAGAAAGAGGCCACATTTGAGCAAAAAGGAGGCTTTCTTTAGGTAACACAGGCAATTTATAACACTAGGCTAAGTTTCAATTTCACAAGAAATTGTTCTTAAATACAATCATTAGTATCAAGGGCCTTGAATAATTGTCTGTCTTCCTTCACTAGACATTGCCCCTGCACTCCAGGGATGCTTGCTTTATTATTAGAGAATGTAACAGAACTCTCCAGGAAGGAAATTCAATATTCTTTTGGTTATTGTGTAGATCTCCACCAACATAGACAATGTACCAAGAACACTGGAACATATTCATATGTCTTAGAGGCATGCCCCAGGTGAGCCACTTCCCATACATCTGCACATCACTGACACCCCACACCAGTGATTCACCCCCACCACAGCTGTGACACTTCTGTGATTCAAAATCTCTCCAAAAATGAAGGCAACTAAATAACCAAATAAAATGAATGAGAAAGTGAAATAATAAATTTAAATATAACCAATGAAATACAAAAAATTAAAACAATTTAATAATAAAAATATATTTTTAGGCATTGTGTCTTTCCTCACCGTAAGATTTGTTGTCTTGTATGTACAGTGACCTTTTCTTCTATATATTGCCCCAGTGTCTTATTTGTTTTCATTTTATCTTCAAAGAAACTTTAAGATCCAGAAAAGTCACAGAGAGAATACAGGTGATTCTCATATACTCAATGCCCTCCTCCTTTTCCACTCTCTCTTATTAATAACATTTTATATGTGAATGGTACATTTGTTACAATTGATGTAAAAATATTGAAGCATTGCTACTAACCAAGGTCAATAGTTTACATTATGGTTAACCTTTTGTATCATACACTTGTCTAGGTTTTGACAAAATTTGAAGTGGCCTGTATCTTTTATTGCAAGATCATGCTAAAAATTATAATGCCATATATACCATCTATTCTTTCTCTCCCCCTCAAATCGGAACCTATGGCAATCACTAAGTTTCAATTTTTTTGAAGAATAAGCTTCATAGCTACTTGCAATAATATTGAGGGCTTGATATATTGGTCTATTTTATTAGGCACTGCCTATGTTCTTGAGGGACACTTGACCCTCTGATTGAGAACATGGAAGGACTCCTCAGGATGGGAATTTGATATTTTCTTGATTATTGTGTGGGTCTCAACCCACTGACATAATACACTATGACAAAATGAAAACTTCCATATTCCAGAGAAGCCTGCCCCAGGTGCACCCTGTTCCATATATCCCCTACATCCAAAATCCTACATCAGTAGCCCTCTCCTGCCATATTTTCCAAAAAAACATTCCCAACATTGTAGTTTTAACTACACACCTGCAAATCACTAGAGTTCACCTGCTTCTTCCTTTGACATTCCCCTCAGCTCCATGGATATTCCAATGCAACCCCCCAATCTATTCCCCCTCACAGACGAGCACTACTGAAACTAATCACTTCAATGCACCACTGTCATGTTCATCTACTGCACAACTACATCCTTCCATCTTATCATAGATTTTGCCTGTATAGGTAACTTCTCTACACCTTCTACTCCTTTTCTGTCTACTAGAAACCTTTCTCCTAGAATCTAGCTCTGTGAACTTCTTCAGTTTGCATAATTCATATCAGTGAGGTCATATAATATTTGTCCTTCAATGCCTGGCTTACTTAATGCAACATAAGGTCTTCAAGATTCATTCGTGTTATCTCATGTGTTAATACTGCATTTCTTCTTTCAAATAAGTAATATTCCATTGTGTTTATATACCACAGTTTGCTTATCCATTCTTCTGTTGATGGGCATTTGTGTTGCTTCCAACTTTTGGCAGTAGTGAATACTGCTGCTATGATCATTGGTGTGCATATAAGTTTGTGTCCTTGATTTCAATCATTCTGGTGTATACTCAGCAGTGGGACTGCTGGATCATATGGAAGTTCCATATTTAGCTTCCTGTGGAACTGCAGAACTGTCCTCCATATGGCTGCAACATTCTTCATTCCCACTAGCAGTGTATACGTGTTCCTATTCCTCCACATTCTCTCCAACACTTGCAGTCCACTAAATTTTTAATAGCAGTATGTCTAATGGGTGTAAGATGATATTTCATAGTTTTGATTTGCATTTCCATAATAGCTAGTGATGTTGAGCATCTTTTCATATGTTTAAATCCAGTTGTATTTCTTCTTTGTAGAAATGTCTGTTCAAATCACTTGCCCATTTTTAAAATGGGTTGTTTATATTTTTATTTTCAAGATGTAGGTTTTCTTTATTTATCCTGGATATTTGACACCTATCAGATAGATGTTTCCCAAACATTTTCTCCCATTGTATAGGCTGCTTTTTCACTTTCTTGACAAACACCTTTGAAATACAAATTTTTTTTTATAATTTTGAGGAGGTCCCTCTCATCTACTTTTCCCTTCATTGCTTGTGATTTGAGTGTAAAGATCTTAAAACCATTTCCTACTACAAGATCACATAGATGCTTCCCTACACTATCTCCCAGGAGATTTTTGGTCTTGGCTCTAATATTTAAATCTTTGACCCATCTGGAGTTAATTTTTGTATAGGGTGTGAATTGGTGATCCAATCTCATTCTTTTGGATATGGATATCCAGTTCTCCAAGCACCATTTGTTGAAGAGCACATTCTCTCTCAGTTAGGTTGACTTAGTTTCCCTGACAGATATCAGTTGACTGTATATGTGAGGGTCTATATCAGAACTCTCAGTTACGTTCCATTTATCATATGCCTATCTTTGTGCCAATACCATGTAGTTTTTACCACTGTAGCCCTGTAGTATGTTTTAAAGTCAGATAGTTTGATTTTTCCAATTACATTTTCTTTTTCAATAATTCTTTGGCTATTTGGGGCCCCTTGCTAATCCAAATAAATTTCATATTTAGCTTTCCCAATTCAATAAAAAATGCTGTTGTAATTTTTATTAGGATTGCATTAAATTTGTCAGTCGTTTTGCTAGGCAGACTGAGAAGCTATGGGCCTAAAAAGGAAAGCTGTTTTTCCTGTTGCTTTTTCTGTTGTAGCAGTTTTTGTTTTGTTTCTTATTTGTTGTCTTTCCCCTTTTTCTGTTTCCTTTTATTCTTTAAGGTATTTTTTCAAGCTACTTTATTTCTTTTCTTTCTTTCATTTTTCTATCTTCCTGCTTGTGTTGCTTTTTTTTTTCATTCCACTTCATCTTTGACCTTCATATTTTATTTCTTTCTCTCTTTTTTCTCTTCTTTCCATCTTTTCTCATCTTTTTAGCCTTTTAATTCACTCTCTTTTTTCTATATTTCATTCCTTGTTCCATTTTTTCTATTCTAGTTTTTCATTCTTATTCTATGTATTTTTTATATTTTTTAATTGCATCATTTATTTCTTCTCCTACTTCTTGTACAGTTCCTCTTCTACATATTTATTATTATTATATTTCTTTCTCTCATCTTATCAGTTTCTTTTTCTATGGTCATAATATTTTTTCCAAGGAAACACAGATAACTGCAAGGACATAGGATAAAAAGAATCAAGTGTCAGAAATGACCCTAACCACACATGCCAAAACAACAAAACACTAGAGTATAAGAGAAGCTGAACAACATAAGCCCATCAAGATAAATAGATGCATAGACACAAACAAAAACTTTTAAGCCATACTAAAAAACAAGACACAGCCCAACCAAATGAACAGACTAAAAAACAGGAGGAGATGCAGTACTGAAGATATTGTAAACATACATAAAATTATAATGGATCTCATGTTGATGAATGGCACAATGCAAGAAATAAAAATGTACTTGAAGCACATAACAGCAGATTTGAACAAGCAGAGGAAAGAATCAGTGATGTAAAGGCAATACAGTGGAAATCAGAGAGATAGTGGAACAGATAGATAAAATGATAGAAAAAATCCATCATGGATTTAGGGATTTGAATGATAACATGAAACACACAAAGATACACATTATAGGCATCCCAGAGTGAGAAGAGAACTGAAAGGGGGCAGAAGTGTTGGAAGAAATAATGGCTGAAAATTTCCCAGTTCTTTTGATGGACATAGACATACATATTCAAGGAGCACAGTGCACCCCAAACAGTATAAATGCTAACAGGCTTACCCCAAGACATATAGTTATCAAATTGTCCAATGCGCAAGACAGAGAGAATACTGAGAGCAGCAAGAGACAAGAGATCCATCACATACAAGGGAAGCTCGATAAGATTACTTAATCTAATTTCTCATCTGAGGCCATGGAGACAATAAGGCAGTGATATATAGGTAAGGTGCTAAAAGAAAGGGGAAAAGCTGCCAGACAAGAATTCTGTATCCAGCAAAGCTGGAATTCAATAATGAGGTAGTTCAAAATATTCACAAACAGAAATTAAGAGAATTTGTCAAAATGAAACCTGGCTTTCAGGAAATATTAAAGGGAGTTCTGCAGGTGGAAAGGAAGAAACAGAAGAGAGAGGATTGGAGGAGAGTGTAGAAATTAAGATTATTGGTAAGAATAACTTAAAAATAAAAAGGGAAATAACTAGACATAACATATATAAACCTAAAGAAAATATAACTAATGTAAGCAATGCCTGGACAGTAATAACCTTGAATGTTAATGGATTAAACACTCCAATCAAGAGACATACATTGGCAGAATGGGTAAGGAAATATGAACCATCTATATGTTGTCTACAAGAAACTCACTTTAGATCCAGGGATGCAGGGAGGTTGCAAGTGAATGTTTGGAAAACAATTTTACATGCCATGCCAACAATAATCAAAAAATGGTTGGAGTAGCTTTACTAATATCAAACAAAATAGATTTTAACTTCAAACTATAGTTAATATAAATTAAATAAAATATATTTAATGTGCAGCCATGGAAATTTTATTTCAGTTGTCACAGCTCACCCAAATATAAATGTTATATCCCTTTCCCTCACCTCCAGCTTATCATTCCTAAGCTAAGAAAAATTAAGCTTTACCTTCCAGATTCCACAATTAGCCCAGGGATCTCATATATGGCTTATTGATTAACAAAACAGAAGAACTCCTCTTTTACCTCTGGATTATATTGATGATCCAGAGGAGCTTGGAATATCACGTGGGAAGTAGTGTAGAGGGAAGGTGGGCTTATTTAGAGTAAATCCAGGAACACAGAGATGTGCACATGACGGGAAAGACTCTCAAAGAGAACATTCTACAATTTCTTATTATAGAAGGATGAGGTAGATTGAATTATGTACCCTATTTAGAAATATCCTTAATCTACAATAGCCATTTTAATAAGGATCTATTTTTGTTAAGTTTTGGTCCAACTAAATGAGGTTTGTCTTATTCCAGATTACTCACATCCTATATATGCAGAATAAATTCAGACATTAAAAAAAGAACATCAAACCCAGAGTAAGAAAAATGACTAGGATGAGCCAGAATCCAGAAGTCAATAGAACCTCAAAGAGAAATGAGGCACGTATAAAAGTCAAGGCGTCCTAGTATCACTGGCTGTCAGTTTCAGAAGGTTAGACTTTGGGGAGAAAGTATTGTCTTGCTGGTGCTATGATTTTGGACTTCTAGCCTCAAAATGGTGAGCTAAAAATTTCTGTTCATAAGCCAATCCATTGTGAGGTATTTGTCATAGCAGCCTGGCAAACTGAGACAGTTTCAGCTGGACTTTAAAATAAATTACATTCATTGAAGCATCACAGTCATATGAGAAAATGTCCTACCATAACTTCAATGAATTTTCAAAAACTAAAATAGTATCTACAACCAGAAGCTGGAAATAATGCAAATCCTGGCCAGGTTCAAAAAAGATTCTTTGTGCCCAGTTACTGTCCCATTTTGAGGGTAAATGCTTTGTAGAATTCAAGCAGAAGAGGTTATTTCTGCCCTTTTTGATCTTTATATAAATGCATCATGCAATGTGTATACTTACGTGTCCAAGTTTTTGCTCAGCATTCTGTTTGTGAGTCTTATCCTTATATTTTCTGTTTTTAAATTTAAGATTATACACATTTTCCTAATAATTCCTATAAGAGATTTCAGATTACATTTCTTTGGTCTAAATGTTGCAAATGATAAGTGAAACATAATAATGACTTTCCAAAGATGTTTATGTACTAATTCCTGGAACCTAAAATATGTTATAGTATGTGT
>JAQZBX010103673.1:0-11022 GCA_029593785.1 Cabassous unicinctus | reverse complement strand
CTTATAATATTTTTAAATTATGCAAGTTCTTTCCTCCTTTTGCTGACAGACAGGGAAAGCTCAAATTGGAAAGAGAAAAATGAAATTGCTTTTGCAAACCCTCAAGGATTTTCACATTTCTTGTTAGATTTCTTTCAACTTGAACCTTCAGTGCTGCTTCTTGGTCTGTAACAGATAGACCCAAGATGCCCACAGTCCTTTGGGGAAATTTCTCTCCATGGGCCCCTGCTGAGATACTCTGAGAAAATCCTAGCTGTTGTCACTCACAGCTGTTTGTGCCCTGGGTCCCAGGACTCTGTCTCTCTGATGAGAGCAAAGGGCTCACTGTCGGTCATCGAGGAAGACATTTGGCTGCTCCTGAGCCCTCTCAGGAGAGCAAGTCTGCCTCAAGCCCTTTGGCCTGCCCCACACAGTTATCCCTACTATCAGCACCCATGTCCTGGTGCTTAGAGGAACCTGGGAACCCCCGATGGCCCTAGATGGAAGCGGGACACTCATTTCCTCTACACTTGCTGTTCTAGGTTGCTAAAGCTGCCCAAGCAGATACCCTAAAATGGGTTGGCTTTTAACAATGGAAATTTATTCACTTACAGGCCTACAGCTTTGAGGCTCAGGAAAATGTCCAAATCAAGGCATCATCAGGGAGAGGCTTTCTCCCCAAAGACTGGCTGCCAGTGATCCTGGATGCCTCTGCCACATGGCAAGGCACATGGCAGTGTCTGCTGGTCTCTCCCTTCTCTTCTGGGTTTCTTTGATTTCAACTTCTTGCTTCCATGGCTTTCTCTCTCTCTCTCTTTGTCTGCATTTCATTCTCTTATACAGGACTTCAGTAAGAGGATGAAGACCCACGCTGAATGAGGCGGGTCACATCTTAAGTTCAGATCCTGCTCACCAAAAGATCCACACCAACTGGAATGGATTAACTTTAAGAACATATTTTTCTGGGGTGCATACAGCTTCAAGTCATCTGCTTTGGCTACCCGGGTCTCTCTTGGGACTTCTACTGCTCTACATTCAGACTCAGCCCAGGCTTAAGTAGTGGGTGCCCCAGGCAGTCACTTCCATCTGACACATTCCAGTCCAGAGAGAGCAAACAGGCTCTGACAGCACAACACATTTTTAAAATTCTTTTGTTTAGGGGCATAAACTCTGGGCTTTTGAGATTCCAAGCCTCTTTCTCTCAAACTATTGTCTTGGCTTATTTTGAAAATGAAAAGCTAAGAAATTGATTCTTTCTGCCTCTGGTTCTGTGGAATGGCTTGGCTTCCTGGGCTGGAGAAAAAAACAAGGTTAAAGGAAAGGACAAAAATGAAGATGCCCTATGGCATCTCTGCATTTATTGCTATCATGCTTCCAAAGAGCAAAATTGCATCCATTTGAAAGGCTATGGAAGTGCCAGTGTTGATGCTATTAACTCTTGAGGGTCTTGGATGGGGAAATTATCATTCCAGTAGGGGACAGCATGTTTACTGAGTCATGGAGCATCACAGACGTCTCCTGACCCATTCCTGAAGCAACAGGCAGCAGGAAAAAAAGCCAGTCAAAACATGCTGAGGCCAGGACTCCAGTCCTGCCCTTTCGCTATCACAATTCCTAACGGCTGCATTGGGCAAGTATTGAGCTTTGGTTTCCTGGGCTGCAAAATGTGAAGCCAGATTATTTTTAAAGTTCCTTTCAACTCCAGCCTTCTACAGTCTATCTAAACATCATAGGCTGCCAAATGTTTGTTGAATGAATGCTAGTTGAATGAGTGAATGTAAACATAAGTATTTGTGTTCACTTGGGAGAACACTGAGAGAGGCTCTTTGGTTCCTCTAGGGCATCTATCTCCACTGTCAACATGATGTCTAAACATGTTACTAGATGACAGGAAACCAGAAAATCACAGAGCAAAATATATGGTTCAAGGGTTCCAGCCAATTTACACTAAGATGATTATTATTTTCCTTTAAGTAAGAACGTTCATCTTAGAATGAAAAGGAAAAGGAATGAATGAACCAAAACAAATGTGTGAAAGGAAAAAAAATCTAGAATCCAGAAAAGTCATGGCAAATGAGATAAGTAGATTGAAGTATGTAGAGAAAGAGCTATTTCCTCAGTGAAGAGAAATTCTCTGATTACAACTGTCCCTCGTTCTGCAGTTGTAGAATAAGCAGGCAATTATCTGCTGGCACTGTGAAGTTGTACTTATCTAATTTGGGGGGTAAACATTAAAAAAAAATAGTAGTAAATATGTCTTCAGCAAAGAGAATTTCAAAGTCTGAAAACATTACATTTTAAAAAATAATTTTAAAATGGAGATATAAGATTGTCTACAGATCTTTGTTATTTGGAAACCAATGAGTTCTGGGTGGGGAAGATGCTAACTGCATTATAAATACCCAAGTTTTTGTTTTCTTGGATAAAATAATACTGGAATTAGATGTGGCATGTCAGCCTTAAATGCTATTATGCACACTAGTAGAATATGTTGCCTTAGACGGTAGAACTTTCTGACCTTGAAAATGCACAATATGCATCCTCATTGTGCTGAGAAGGTTCTGAAGAAGTAATTCTACAGGGACAGGTACAGCTGGTACTCATTTAGCATCAGATGATCATGAGGGTGGGTGAGTGGGGTGAGGGGGTAATGAGAAGCTCCACTAAAAAAAGTAATTTTCTCAATATCTGAACAGTTTGTCTTTATACAAAATTGTTTTTGAATTCCAATAAATCTGATGGAAACATTTATACAATAGAATACATCCTTGTCTGTTTTTTAGCTAGAATATTCAGAACACAATTTAACCTTTTTCTTGTTGACTCACTATGAATCATCCTTATGAATCAAAATCATAGAAGTTTAGCACAAAAAGAGACTTTAGAAATCAGCTAGTTCCATTTTTTCATTTTCTAGATGCACAAAAGGAAGTCCAGTAGGAGTGAGGTAGAAAGCAGGAGACAGCCTGCCAGTTTGGAGGGAGCTGGTCTCAAGTCTTTGTTCTTGACTCTGCACATTACACCCAAGACCTTTTGGTGCCAGTTACAGACTGTTGAAGGCAGTGATGCCCTTACAACTCTGTAAACGCTGCAAAGGCCAGTTGCCCCTTTGCAAAATGAGCTGAAACTCTCATGCTTTTTGCCCATTTTTGTCTGCTTTGCATGGTCTTTCATGGTTAGTAGGTAGTAGATTTCACCTACTTTTTATTTCCCTTTAAAAATTATTCACTTCTCAGGGAGCAAATGTAGCTCAAGTGGTTGAGTGCCTACTTCCCATGTACAAGGTCCTGGGTTCCATCCCCAGCACCTCCTAAAAACAAAAACAAACAAACAAAAAAACCCCAAGTCACATCGGGGAGTGGATGTAGCTCAGTAGATTGAACACCTACTTCCTATGTACGAGGTCCCGGGTTCAATCCCTGGTACCTCCTTTTAAAAAAAAATCATGTAAAAATAATTTATTCATTTCTGGTCACAGAGTACAGGGAAGCAAGGGCAATGCCTGTGGGCCCCCGCGTGCCATGTCTTCCCAGTCTGTGCATTATAAATACCCTCTGTACAACCCCAGAACAGACGTGTACACATGTGCATTCTCTAACATTCTAACAGCTGCAGAGTATGCTGCTGAACCTCATGGGGCCCCCATTCACAATTTAGGGCAACCCCACTATGACAATTTCCCAGCTTACATTTGCAAACGTTGAAACCCGCATGGCGGGTTGTTCCTATTTTCTGCTTTTGTGAACAAGTAGGCCACAGACCAATTGTGCCTGGGTAGCTCTCAGCTGCTGATCTCGTGAGCAGGGAACTCAGAACCCACTGGGCCCTCTGTGCCTCCCTATAGCCTTGTCAGCCCCAGGCTGCCTGGAGCTCCGGGACAAGGGACAGGGCTGCTGCCCCCCACCCCCACCCCCCCCAACATCCCTGGGACAGCGATGGAGGAGGAAGCGCAGACCAGGCCAAGCGTGAGGAATTCGTCTTTACTGGGCTCAGACCAGGAGTCCGGGGGTCTTAAGGACCTCTGTGCATTTGCCAGTTCTCTTCTCCACGTTCTTCTCAGCCTGTTTCTGTAGCCTCACGAGCTGCCGCTTCTTCCTGCAATGGAACTTGGCCTTCTTCTTCCTCTTCTCCAGGGGGGTTGTCACTGCCTGGTCCTTCCAGCCAACCTCTAGGGCCAGGCGCCTCAGCTAGGCAAACTTTCCCTTGGGCCTCAGATGCACACCCTTGAGGGTAGCAGGAACCACCATCTGCTTTTTCTTGTCATAGCGGGATGGGATCCCCTCAAACACCTTGAGGCCTGGCCCCACTTGGCCTTATTTTTCCCCGAAGTACCAGGGGCGGGTATTGAACCCGGGATGTCGTATGTGGGAAGCCGGTGCTCCAGCCACATCCGCTACTCCCGTTTGGTCTTGTGGGCAGCAAGCCTCCCCCCATGAGGCGCCAAAAGTTGAGGCTGGGGGCCCGGAAGTGGTAGGGCTAGACTGGTGTTCATATGCTTGCAGAGGAAGGCCTGGTACTTCAACTTATTTGTAGAAGTTGCCAGAAATGGAGATGCCCTTGCAGCGAACGACCACGACTTCTGGCCCAGCAGTACTTGCTGGGCCACGATGGCCGCCAGGTGACGCTGGAGATGTCCTCCGCCATGGGAGCACCAGGACCTGCCCTTCCACCATCTTTGGCAGGAGCCTGGAGGAAAGCTCACCTACTGCTTGTACCTATATATGCGTGTGTGTGTGTGTGTGTGTGTGTGTGGGCGTGGGGTGTCTGTGTTGTCTGATTTTAAAGGTAACCCCACTTTCCTCCACTGGGGCTTCTAATCTGCTGTAACATATCAGAGTCAGGGATCATGCAGGGGTCTTTGCTCTTGTGAGGCCCTGGGTCACTTTCAGGCCTGGTCGTCCTCAGGCCCCATGTTTCTTCCTTGTCTCTTTTCCCCATGAGCGGGCTGCCTCGTTTCCTCTTAGTGGCTAACCCAGCACCTCCCCCTTCCCTTAGGACTGGAGGCCAAGTGGAAAAAGCACCTTCTTTGTTTCGCTTTTCCTTATTGCCCCTGCAAATAAGTACACAGGCCCATTTAACTTTCTTTTTAAGGAGTAATGGGGATTGAACTCAGGACCTCATACTTGGGGAGCAGGTGCTCAACCCCTTGAGCTACATCCGCTCCTCCCATGTAACTTTGGAACTTACCACAGATCCCTCTGTGGAAACAGACGGGGATGTTGTCATGGCTCCAGAATTTTATAAAATGTTTCTAGTCAAGGTCCCTGGACAATAGTACAGGCCAGCTTCTAAGATGGCAGCTGGCCTGATGACTGATGGATTGATTCATTAATTCCCCGCACCATTCCAACAAACCTGTAAGAGCCATGGCAACACCGAGGACTTGAGATTGTTTTCCAGGCCATGCAGGCTGTGAGATTAAAGGGAAGGGCCAGTCTACTGCCTGTGGTTACACCTCTAGGCTGCAAAGTAGAGAGCAGAAGCTCTGGTGGGGACAGTCCAGGCATTCAGAAGCAGCTCCAGAGGCCAGAATGAAGATCAGGGCTTTCTGGAGCTGCAGGATATCACTAGTGGTTTAAACCCCTTTGTAGTTCTGTGCCTTTCCTTTTCACTGCCAATTGGTTAAGAAAAGATCACAGAAAAATACTTTGGCCACCTGAGTGCTAGGAGCAATTAAAAACCAATCGGGCAAGAAAGACACTCTGTATCGGGAAAGAACAAAAAGTTCTCGGTGGGTACAGAGGCCTCAGATCTGGGAATCTGGTTACTACAAGAATATACTGAATTTTTAAGCCCCAACAGCTGCTTCTTAAGGCTTGGCCAGAAACCAGAGGCCCCTGCCCCTTCCCCATTCTTCCTTAACACACACCCCAGGCTCCCCACTGCCTGTGTGTCCTCTTTAAAGGCTAGGGAACTCACTCTGTCCTTGGAGGGTCTCCCACCCTCCACTCCAGGTTTAACTGTGGCTTGAAAGTCAGTTCCCCAACCATCTTAACTCTGAAAACAAGCAGGGAAAAAAGGCCATGCCTCTTCTCCCTTTTATTTATTTATTTTAAAGATAAATAACTGAGAAGCCTGATAAACCTGTGAGAATTTTGTGTAAAATCATGGGAAACTGAGGTCATAAAAGAACCTGCTGCTTCCCTGAAAAGTTTAGCATAGAACTGCCATATAACCAAGCAATTCTGCTCCTAGTTATATACCCCAAAGAAGGGGTATCCCAAAGAATTGGAAACAGGAACTCAAATAAATACATATACATACAGGTCCATAGCAGCACTTTTCATAATAGTCAGAAGATGAAAATAAAACAATTGTCCATCAATGGATGAATGGATAAGCTTGTACATGCAACGGAATATTATTCAGTCAGGAAAAGGAAGGAAGTGCTGGACTTCCTATCTCAAGACTTCTTTTAAGTGAGGTAATAAATCCTTGTTTTAGTTTCAGTTACTTTGGATTAGTTGTTACATGCAGCCAGACCGAATACTAATTGATACCCAAGCCAGATACTATTGAGATCCCTGAGTCTCTTCTGGTACCAAGAAAATTCATACCACAGATAGGATATTTGAATCAGTCACATCCTACTAGGCTCCTCTCCCACCGCAGGGCTTTTGCACATACTATTCGTTCTGCTGGGATGCTTTTTGCCAGGTTAAGTCTGCTCAGTCCTCAGATCTCATTTCATCCATCACGCTGAGGTTGGGTGGAATCATGTTCTTTTCCTTTGGAGCACTCTTTCCAGTTTGGGTTTATGCACACATTCATTTGACGCTCTGATTAGTACCTGTGTTCCCAGCCATGGACTGTGAGCCCATGAGGGCAGGAGCCAGGCCCAAACTCACTGTTGTTCACTCACCTTCAGCACACAGGGCCTGGCACATAAGACAAACTCAACAAAGACTTGCTTAAAGAACAAAAGAGTGAAGCTATACAAGAACCATATAAATGGAGAGATGACCTCTATTCAAGGAAAACTCAATGTTGAAACATAATATAGGGAAGTGAATGTGGCTCGAGCAGTTGCGCGCCTGCCTACCACATGGGAGGTCCTGGGTTTGGTTCCTAGTGCCTCCTAAAGAAGATGAGCAAGATAGTGAGCTGACACAGTGAGCTGATGCAACAAGATGACTCAACAAGATGATGCAGCAAGATGATGCAACAAAGAGATGCAATGAAAAAACACAATGAGAGACACAGCAAGCAGGAACAGAGGTGGCTCAAGCCATTGGGCACCTCCCTGCCACATGGGAGGTCCCCAGTTCAGTTCCTGGTGCCTCCTAAAAAGAAGATGAGCACAAAACAAACAGACACAGCGAGCACAAAAAACAGAAGGGGAGGGGGGAGAAATACATAAAATAAAATAAATCTTTAAAAAAAAGAAGCATAATATAGGTCCCCAAATTAATCTTTGAAGTCAATGCAATTTCAACTAAATGCACCACATGACTTATTGTTGAAACTCACTTTTAAAAACCAAAACAAAACTGTCATGAACAATAAATTATAATCACTTCCCCCTTTTATAAATTCTTTATAAAATGTATTTGAGAATTTTAAAAGAAAATGTCAAAGGTTGCTTTCATTTCTGAAGTGCTGATGACTAATTTTTTTGACCATTTTGTTATGCTAGTGAATTATTTTGTAGCTAGTACAATAGTTTGATTGATAAAATATTTTACAATTAAAATCAACAGCAACAACAAAGAGAAAAAACAGACCAGCAGAAAGAACTATTCAATGTGATATTTATCTGACATTTAACACTCACGTCATCATAATGACAAAGTATGTCTTAGCACCAAATACCTACAGGAACCCCTCTTTCTAAGTGACAACCAGTGCAAAATAGCATTACAGGAACTAACTATACATCCCCATATTATAACTGGCCACTACTACCTATAAGCTCATTTAAATATTTGGTCTTTTCAATTAAGATAAATTTCATAAAATGCTATTAGCCATGGCAAGAGACTCTACTATGAGGAATAATTATTTACTCCTCAATAATTATTTACTGGGTGCCTATTGTGGACAAGGCACCATGCACAAATCCTTGCTTTCATTTTTCTCCTAGTATTAATAATTATTCAGGAATTTCCAAGTATCACCAATCATCTTTGACTTCCTATTCCTGCTGAAGAAGGCCTCTGGCTAAATGTCATTTATCAACTGACAGCTAGTGCTGAGCACAGAGTACAAATTCACCACATGACTTTTTATGAAACATGAAAGGCTGATCCTAAAATATATATGGAACAGTAAAGAGCCAAGAATAGCCAAAATAATTTTGAAGAAAGAGGAGAGAGGACTTGCCTTACTAGATATCAAAACTTACTCTAAAGCTATTATAATCAATCCTGAGAGATTGTGATATAGGCACAGGGATAATCAAATAGAATGGGACAGGAGAGAGCCTCAAAGCAGAACCATATTTGTAAGAGGACTTGGGATATAAACAGTAACATTTCAAGCCAGTGAGGAAGGATGAGGTATATTGGTTAAGATTCTAAGGAAAAAGATAAAATTCTCTCGGAAAAAAGATAAAATTAGATCCCTCCCTCAACCATGCACAAGAATAACTTCCAGTTGGATTACAGACCTAAACATAAAAAGCAAAACCGTAAGAAGAAAACATAAGAAAATATCTCCATGGTATCAGGGTAGGAAATAATTTCTTAAATAAAATCAGAATAAAGCACAAGCCACAAAAAGAAAGAAATAGAAAAGGAATAAAGTATTGATACATGCTACAATACGGATGAACCTCGAAAACATGCTGAGTGAAAGAAGCCAGACACAAAAGGAAAAGTATTGTATGGTTCCATTTATATGAAATTTCCATGATAGATGAATCCGTAGAGTCTGTGGTGGTTTGATGCTATATGTACCCCAGAAAAACACATTCTTAAATCTAATCCACTCTGTGAATGTGAACGTACTGTAAGACTTTTTTTTTTTTCAGATTTATTTGTTTATTTCTCCCACCCTCGTTGTTCTGCTCACTGTCTGCTCTCTGTGCCTGCACGTTGTGTGCTCTCTGTGTCTGCTAGTCTTTTTTTTTTTTTTAGGAGGCCCCAGAAACCAAACCTGGGACCTCCCATGTGGTAGGCAGGCACCCAACTGCTTGAGCCACATCCCTAGTAAGACTTTTCTTTTCCTAGTAAGCCACTTAAGGTGTGGCTCAGCCCAGTTAGGATGGGTCTTAATCCTATTACCGGCATCCTCTATAAGCAGAATGAAATTCAGACACATAGAGAAAGCTTTGGAAGCAAGAAGCTGAAATTCAACGAAACTTGGAAGAGAAAGGAGAGGGCAGGAGAGGTTGCCATGTGCATTGCCATGTGACAGAGGAGCCCAGGTCCAAGGATCATTGATAGCTAACCCCAGAATGTCCCAGCCTTGGAAAGAAAGCATCACCTTGATGACACCTTGATTTGGACTTTCTTTTAGCCTCAAAGCTGTGAGCAAATCCATTCCCATTGTTTAACCCAACTCATTTTATGGCATTTGCTTGAGCAACTGATAGCTGGAAAATGTGCTTACTAAAATTTTCTTCACTTAAGCAGCTCTGAAAATTCTAATACACTAATTGAGCTGGTTTTCTATTACTCTGATTTTAGAAGTTTACTCTTTGCGCTTAGTTCCCTGAAGGATTAACCAGAACTTCTCAGTTTTGCTTATAGGAATAAGATAACATCTCAAAGCAAAACCAGACAGAAAAGTGTCAGGAGCACCTTATGAGCCAGTAAATCTGTAGCTTTCCTCAGAGGAAATAAAAAAGTGTGATATCCTTGAGTGTTCAACTGAAGGAGTCATGCAGACCTTACACCCACACAACAATATCGAAACTGATTTATTAGCTGCTGAAACCAAGCACAAATTTGATATGCTTGAGACAATGCAGGATAGAGAGATTGCATGTACCATCCTCACAAGACCCCTGGAAACATCACTTGTTTTGTTTCCTTTTTTGGCTTTTTTTTCACTTGTTTTCCTTTTCCCCTACCCCTCTCCTTTGCCTGTAAAAACCCCAGTTCCCATTCTCACTTTGAACTGGTTTGGGGAAGATTCCCCCAGTTCCTTGCTTGTGCACTCTCAGTAAATCACCTTTTCACTGAGAGACATGTTTCTCTGTGACACTGGACCGGGCGGGCCCCTTTACTGGAAATAGCTGGGCTTACAGTAACACAACCCAGGAAAGTAAAACAGACAGAAAGCAGTCTGGTGGCTGGCAGGTGCTGGAGGGAGGGGAGAATGAGGAGAAACTGCTTCATGTGTATGGGGCTTCCTTTTTGGGGTAATGAAGATAGTTTAGAATGTGATAGAGATGGTGGTTGCACAACTTTGTGTACCTACTAAATAATACCAAACTGCTCACTTGAAAAAAAAAGTGTCATGTGACAACCTGTCCTAATTCCAGAGAATGGACATCGGTCATGTGTAAATGCCTTCTCTGTGACTTCCTTATTCTCCTGTGGATCTTTCCTGATTTAGAAAGATGATAGTTAAGAAGAAAAAAATAAAAAGGAACCAAGTGATACCTTTTTAGAAATCCTACTACAAAGAGATACCAAGGGAAAAATCATTTAGAAATCTAAATTACCTTGAGAGGAGAGTTAAAAAAACAAAGACTGGGTAATGTGTGGATTAGATAGAGGCTTTGCAATACTTGAAAGGTCTTTTAGTTCACATAAAGATGCTTTTTATGATGATCAGTGAGTTTTTATTTTTGCATGGGCCATTTTCTGGTAAATTGACTCTTCCTTTCCATACCCAGAAACGAAGTTCTTTCTGAGGGCCAGAAATGAAAAATTCCGTGGGAGAGCAGGAAGCCCTATGCCATTTTCCTAATTTTGTTCTAATCTTATCTTGTAAATTTGAGCTGTATAAAGTCAGCATTTCTTGTTCATCTTAAAGCCGGTCTCTGGCCAGAATCCCATTCAGAAGAAATATAACATTAACTGAAAGTAACTTAAGCCTTTACTGTATCTCTCTAAAAGGAGTACATTCATAACACATGAAAAAAAAAAAAAA
>JAQZBX010103672.1:0-11032 GCA_029593785.1 Cabassous unicinctus | reverse complement strand
GTTTTACTTGGACTTAAAATAACACTGTCTTTCAAAACCACATATTTTAAGAGCTTCGATATTTATATGTTGGTGGAAATGTTGTTATGCCTGATTTTGATCTAAAAAGCATTTATAAAATCTTTAGTCAGAGCATTTATAAAATCTTTAGTCAGACCATTCTAAAGTTTCTCCAAAGTACAAAATTATAGAATTGTGTTACTACTTATTTATGAACAATGTTTTAATGGGCAGTAAGCAGAATATGGAGTCAAATAAAAACTATTCAACTCACAGAAAGTGGGGCAAGAGAGGTTTTGCAATACATGTGACTTGACATAGAATCATTTTGCATAATTAAAACTGGCAAACAATTTCTATTCGGAGAACATGAATCTCTGATTCCCAGGAAATTTAGCAGAATGATAAACATGAACTGATATTCTTGTCCACCCTCTAAGTATTTCTAGTAAATGTGAACTTTGCTCTGGGATGTCCTGAGTAATCTAGCCTTTATGGCTGGGAAGTGGAATTCATATTGATGGGACACTGAGGCCCCTTATATTCTGCCACTCTCAGCCCTTCCCAGGTGAAGCTGGGTTATATTAACAAGTATCCTTGACAGAGAAAAGGAGCCAAAGAGAGAGAACACTCCTGGCAATCTCTAATTTCTGTCTCTATAAGCTTACATGTTCTCTGATATTTTCTTTGTAGTTACCATGGGGCTTATATTAATATCCTAAATCCGTAACAATCACATTTGCTTTCATTTCAACTTAACTTCAATAGTATACACAAACTATGCTCCTATTCCCCCTCTATCTCCCTACCTTTCTTGTCACAAATGTTTATACACTATGCATAATTATGCAAAACCACTTATTTATCATTACAATTTATGTGTATGCCTTTTAGGTCATATAGGAAGTAAAAACTGGAAATAAAAACCCAAAATACAATAATACTGTCATTTATATTTACTCATATCATTACCCTCACCAGAGATCTTTATTTTTTCCTGAAGCTTCAGTCTATTTTCTATTATCCTTTCCTTTCAACCTGCAGAATCTTCTAAATTTAGCAGCTCTTGCACCGCCAGTTTAGAGGTACTGAATTCCTCAGCTTTCGTTTATCTGGCAATGTCTTAATCTCTACCTCATTTTTGAAAGATGGTTTTGCTGGATATATACGTTCTTCTTTGGCAATTTTTTTTGCTTTCAGCACTGAAATATATCTTCCCACTACCTTCTTGCCTCCATGATTCTGAGAAGAAATCAACACTTAGTTTTATTGAGGCTCCCATGTATGTAACATGTTGCTTCTTTCTTGCACCTTTCCGAATTCTCTATCTTTGGCATTTGGTAGTTTGATTATAACACAGTGTGATGTGGGTTTATTTGGGATTATCCTGTTTGGAGTTTGTTGAGTGTCTTGGATGTGTATATTCAATTTTGTTAAATTTTGGAAGTTTTCAGCCATTATTTCTTTGAATATTCTCTCTGCCCCTTCCTCTCTTTCTTCACTCTCTGTGCCTCCCACAACAGATATACTGATATGCTTGATTTTACCCCACAGGTTTCTCAGGCTCTGTTCACTTTTCTTATTTCTTCTTTCTGCTCTGCAGACTGAATGATCTCAACTGTCTTATCTTTGAGCTCACTGATTCTTCTGCCAGCTCCAATCTGCTGTTGAACCCCTCTAGGGAATTTTTAATATCTGTTATTGTGGTCTTCAGCTCTGGTTCTTTTTCATAATTTCCATCTTTCTATTGATATTCTCTTTGTGTTTCTCTGTCATTTTCATAATTTTTTTCAGTTCTTGGTCCGGGTTTTCCTTTAGTCTTTGAGCATATTTGGGACCACTTTTTAAAGTCTCTGTCTGGTAGGTTTTGAGGCTTATTCTCCTCATTGATAGTTTCTAATGTTTTAATCTTCTTCTCTGTCTGGGCCGTCATTTCCTGTTTCTTTGTATGTTATGTAACCTTTTGTTGAAACCTAGACATTTCAGATACTTTAACGTGTTATTGCTGGAATTTATACCCTGAGGTATGTGTTCCTTAAACTCATATCCAGCTAGTGTTATGACAGATTTTCTTGATTGCTAGGAGATAACCAACAACAGCAACAACAAAAAGATAAAAAGAAAAAAAAGGAGGAGGAAAAGGACAAAGAGAAGGAGAAGGAGAAGAAAACACCTTTCCCAGCATTTGCAGATTGACCTGTGTCTGTGCTTTCCTTCAGGGCATGTCCAGACAATCAGTTTATAGCAGGGGTTCTTAACCTTTTTTGTTCCACTAACACCCTTGCCAGTCAGGTAAAAACTAAGGACCTCTTCTCAGAATGTAGCAGCAGATAGTTTTATGACACCCAAATAGTGTAGGGTCTAACAGCTACTGTAATTTCAAAGTATGAATGAGAGTAAGCGATTTGTCTAGATATGCAACAATTATACTGTGATATGAAATGAATACTACTGTAATTTATTGCATACAGTCATAAGTGAAGGAAATGCTAGATTTCAGTTAGAGGTCAGAAAATAAGAGTTTTCAATTTAAGCTCACGGACCCCCTGAAATCTTAACCGTGGACCCCTGGTTAAGAAACTCCGGTTTAGAGAATAGCTCCAGGCCAAAGTGTAAGGGCCACCCAGATTCTTTCTACACACACATTCTGTCTTAGGCATGCACAGGTGGCCCTAGGAAGTCCCCCATTTACATGGATTTGAATGTCCCTGTTCCCTAGGCACTGCACTGCATGTCCTACACTTAGCAATCCCTTGCCCCAGGCAGTATGATTTGACAACTCTCCGACAACATTGCTGAGAGTTCTGTGAGTTTCCTTCTAAGTTCAGAGCAAGTTCTGGGATAGCAGGTACCTCAGGCCACCACCAGAATGGGCCAAGCATACATGATCCCAGTATATACACAAGGTAACTCTGCTCTCTCCAGAACATGGCAATGGAGCTGCACTGGGCCAGTTACAGGTGAGGGAGAGGGCAGCCAGGGCATCATGAAATCCTACTGCTTTTAAGTAGTTTTTTCTTCATCCAATGCTCACCCTATTACTGCATTCCTTTTGTTGTTGCTGTTGTTGTTGTTTTTGGTGCTTTAAGAAAGATATTTCTGCCTCTTCTTCCGGATTATTCAAAGCATCTGTAGAGGGACAGAGCCTGAAGCACCTTCTTCCATCTTGATTGAAGCAGCCTATTTTGTTTTGTTTTTCCATTCTAGTGGATGTTAATATTTCTTTGTGGTATTAATTTGTTTTTTCAATGACTAATGATGTTGCATACATTTTCATGTGTTTATTTCTCATTCTTATATCTTCTTAGGTAGAGTGCTCATTTTTAAATTAACCTTTGTCTTCTTAGTATTGAATTATGAGAATTCTTTATATGCTCCAGATATAAATCCTTGGTCAGATATATGTTTTGCAAACTTTTTTCAGTCTGTGACTTGTCTTTTCATGTTCTTCACAATTTTTAAAAGCAGAAAATATTTTTATGAAGTTCAATTTAGAGATTTCTCTTTTTTAGTTTGTTTTTGTATCACATTTAATAAATCTTTACCAAACCATAAGTCATTAATTTCTCTTATGGTTTCTTTTAGAAGTTTTTTAGTTTTAGCTCTTAAATTTATGTCTATGATCTATTTTCAGTTTATCTGTGTATATGGTTTGAGAGAAGGACCAAATTTCCTTCCTTCCTTCCTTCCTTCCATTTCTTTCTTTTTTTGGAAATGATTATATTTTCCCCATTGAATTGCCTCAACACCTTTTAAGAACATCAATTTATCATCTCTCTGAGGGTCCATTACTGGGCTCTATTCTGTTCCTTGGATCAATCTATCTATATTTATGTCAATACAACACTGTTTTTATTACTGTAGCTTTGTAATTTTTAAATCAAGGAATGTGTGCCTAACCAATTTGTCCTCTTTTTAATGTGGATTTGCTACAATAGATCTCTGCATTTCCATGTAAAGTTTAGAATAAGCTTCTCAATTTCTGCAAAACATGTGCTTGGATTTTGGCTGAAATCCCATTCAATCTATAAATCAATTACGGGAGAAGAAGCACATTAATAATATTGAGTCTTCTAATCCATGATTATGGTATATCTCTCCTTTCATCTGAAACAATGCCAAATAAATTTATTATTTCTTAAAGCTGTTTTGTGGATTTCATAGAATTTTCTACACTCAAAATCATGGTGTAAATTGTTTTACTTCTTTCTTTCCTATTTTCCTGAGAAATTTTATTACATTTCATCTTTGTTTTTGGTTTATTAGCTACGACTTTGTGTTTTGTTATTTCAGGTATTGCCTTGAGGTTTATGGTAGTTGACTTTAAATTATTACAGTCCGTCTTCAAGTGAAATGAAAACTTTAAAGCAGTATACTTCCATCTTATTCTTTACAGCCTTTGCATATTGTTTTCATAAATTTTATTTCTACATATCTTTTAAACCCCAGATGCATTGTTATTAATTATTCTTTAAACAACAAATACTATTTTAAAACTATTAAAATTAAGAGGAAAATTATTTTATATTTTCTAACAGATGCAATTTCTGGTAGTTTTTATTCCTATGTGTAGATCCAGATTTATTTCTGATATGACTTTTATTCTGCATGGTAGACTTCCTTTATTACTTCTTATACTGCATGACTGCAGGTGATGAAGACTTTCCATTTTGTAAATGAAAAGGTCTTTTTTGGCCTTCATTTTTTCTGGGGGGGGTGGTATGAAATATTCATCTTTATTGTGGTCATGGTTTCATGGGTATATGTATATGTTGAAAATTGCCAAATTTTATACTTTAAATATCTGCAGCTTATTTTTCTCTAATTATAGATCAATAAAATTGCAAAAAAATGGTACAAGTTGGTCTTTTCAAGTATTCTTGAACACACAAAAAGAAATGCCATCAGAAGCATTATGAACCATGAAGAATAGTGTGATTCAAAAAAGAATCCAAAATTTTACACATAGGGGTTTTCTCATGCAGATAGGTTTTGTAGGCATACTAACTTCATGGATGGTCTTTGTGGGTGTACAATCTTCGCAGTCATGCAATACCCCATGCTTGATTTAGTGCTCTTCTGTTGCCCTCTTAAAATTCTTAATAATTTCTTAACAAGGGGCCCCTCACTTTCATTTGGTACTAGCTCCCCACCCCCCAAATTATGTAACTATTTTTGTCTCAGATCATGAAATAGATATAGAGGGAATTTAATACAACTACCCTCTGGGTAATAAAGAGTAGACCTGTTCTTAAAGTATCTCCTTGCAAGTTTTGGAAATGCTACAAGTGACAAGATATGGAAATTTAGATTGCACTGAATGGATTTTTAACAAATAAATTTTATTGCTACATATTAATAAAGTATAAATCCATCCAAAGTGTACAATCAATGGTATTCAGTATAATCACATAGTTATGCATTAATCACTTCAATCATTTTTAGAGCATTTTCATTATTCCAGTAATAATAATAATGATGAAACAAAAACCAAACAAACAAAACTCATCACCTCTCAGTCTCTTTCTGCTTCCCCTTCTGTACATAGCTGCTATTCTGTTTCCTTCTCTCTAGTATATTTGTATTTACATTTTGAAAACAGTCATATATACAATATCACCCATATTCATGTTTTACACGAGGTTTCACTATGTTATACAGTCCCATGTTACATTTTTAAGTTTTTCTTCTAGTAATATACATCTCCTTAGACTTTCGCTTTCAAACACTGTAATACCTGTATAAGACCTCTGCTAGTCACAAACACCATGATGTGCTCTCACCATTTCCATTCATTTCCAAAGATTTACAAACAACTTTTTAACCAATGCTGCACAGATTAACCCTCAGCTTTCCATTCTCTACTCTCTTTCTATTTTCTGGTGACATATATTCTAATTATTAATTCCATGATTTTACAGAATATATTTAGTTCATAAAATCTTTGGCTGTAAGGTTTAAGAAACTACCACTTATGACAAGATCTTGAAGATGTTTTCTTACATTTTCTTCTAGGAGTTTTATGGTTGTCGATTTTATATATAGTTCTTTGATCCATTTTGAGTTAATTTTCATATTAGGTATGAGATAGGGGTCCACATTCTTTCCTTTGGATATAGATATCCAGTTCTCCAGGCACCATTTGTTGAATAGACTGTTCTGGCCCAGCTGGGAGGGCTTGACTGTCTTGACAAAAATTACTTATGGTAGATGTGAGGATGTATTTCTGAGTTCTTGATTCAGTTCCATTGGTCAATGTGCCTGTCTTTATGCCAGTACCATGCTGTTTTGACCACTGTAGCTAAGTAATATGCTTTAAAGTCAGGAATTGAGAGTCCTCCAACTTCATTTTTATTGGGATTTTTATTGGGATTGTGTTGAATCTGTAAATCAGTTTGGGTAGAATTGACATCTCAATGATATTTCGTCTTCCAATCCATGAACATGGAATGTCCTTCAATTTATTTATTACATTTTTTCAAGATTTACTTATTTCTCCCCTCTCCATAATTTTTTTGCGCTTGCTATCTGCTCTCTGTGTCCATTCACTTTGTGTTCTTCTGTGCCTGCTTGTCTTCTCTTTAGGCAGCACCAGGAACCAAGCCTGGGACCTTCTGGAGTGAGAGAGATGTACTCAATCTCTTGTGCCACCTCAGCTCCCTGGTCTGCTGTGTCTCTTATTGTCTCTCCTCTGTGTCTCTTTTTGTTGCATCATCTTGCTGTGCCAGATCCCACTCAGGACAGCACTCTGTGTGGGCTAGCACTCCTGCTCAGGCCAGCACTCCTGCATGGGTCAGCTCTCTGCATGGGCCAGATTTCCTTCACCAGGAGGCCCGGGGAATCAAACCCTGCATCTCCTATATGGTAGACAGGAACCCAATCACTTGAGCCACATCCACTTCCCCTTCAATTTATTTAAGTCTTCATTTTCCTTCAGCAGTGTTTTTTAGTTTTCTGAATGAAGGTCCGTTATGTCCTTGGTTAAGTTTATTCCTAAATATTTGCTTTTTGTAGTCATTATTATAAATGGAATTTTTTTGTAATTTCCTTCTCAGATTGCACATCTGTAGTGCATAGAAATGCTATTGATTTTTGCATATTAATCCTGTATCCCACCACTTTGGTGAATTTATCTAAGAGTTCTAGTAGCTCTGTTGTGGATTTTTCAGGATTTTCTAGATAGAGGATCATATCAGCAAATAGTAAAAGTTTTACTTCTTCCCTTCCTATTTGGATGCCTTTAATTTCTTTATCTAGCCTAATTGCTCTAACTAGAACTTCTAACACAATATTGAATAACAGTGGTGACAGTGGGCATCCTTTTCTTATTCCTGATCTCAGCGGGAAAGCTTTCAGTCTTTAACCATTGGGTAAAATGCTATCTCTAGGTTTTTCATATATGCGCTTTACCATATTGAGAAAGCTTCCTTCTATTCCTATCTTTTGGAGTGTTTTTTATCAACAAAGGTGCCTCAAGGTAGGTCTGTTCAGATTTACTCTACTTGGGGTGTGTTGTCTTTCTTGGATATTGATATTTATGTCTTTCTTAAGGGTTGGGAAGTTTTCAGTCATTATCTCCTGAAATATTCTTTCTGCCCCTTTTCCATTCTTTTGTCCTTCTGGGACATGGATAATGCATATGTTTTTGTGTTTCACATTGTCATTCAATTCCCTGAGACCCTGTTCCATTTTGTCCATTCTCTTTTCTTTCTGTTCTCCTGTCTTTTCCAGTTTAGATGGTCTGTCTTCAATATCACTAATTCTGTCTTCAAGCAAGCAAATCTGCTCTTATGTGTCTCTAATGTATTTTTAATCTCATCCATCATTTCTTTCATTTCCCTAAGGTCTATTACTTTTCTTTACAGACTTTCAAATTATTCTTTATGCTCACCCAGTGTCTCCTTAATATTCTTTATCTCTTTAGTTATATTTTCTTTCAATTCTTTGATTGATTTTGGAGAATTGTGTGATTATCATTGATTAATTGCCTTATGTCCTGTATCTCTTCAGGGTATTTGCTGGGCCATCTCTTTGTGTTTCGAAGCATGGCTCATAAATTTTTGCTGATGTCTGGGCATCTGAATATGTTGGTGAATTTCCTCTGATTGCCAATTTCTCTCTCTCACCTATTTCTTTTTCATAGCTCGTTTTTGATATTTGGTTAAAGACTTATTCTAAGTCTTTAAAATTGCCCAAATAAAGTTTTCAAAATTATGCCATGGACTCACTAATGGGGCACAGATTTTCTCTCAAGTGTTAGGGTACAGAGAGATCCAAAAGCAGTTTTTGTCTTTGCAATTTCCAGACGGGCCAGCAGATGGCACTCGTCAGCACACCTTTCCAAGGAGGTTTTTCAGTCTCCACTTTCCTGTGTTTTGGTCTGGACAGAGTAGAGATTCAGAGAGGATTTTGCCAGCTGAATTCATTGAAGAGAAGCCCGCTGACTCCCACTCCTTTTTCCCTTGTAATAGCTGACAGCGAGGATGACATCTGTTCCCCTCTCAGTTGGCTGCAGTGAGCCAAGGGTTTACCCCCAGCTTATTATATTGGGGTTGGGGGAGAGGAGCCCTCCCAGTTGCCATGAAGATTTGGTAACTCACATTTGTTGTTTCAGTTCTTCTTCTTTCTGTCCCTCAATCTCCTGGGAGTTGTGTAGCACTGTCCTGGTCTGCTGACTCCTAAAGTAGGTCTCTTGGGCAGCTTTTGGTTCTTTCTCCATTGTTTTTGTGAGAGAGTTGAGTCCTGCCTGCCTACTCCAACACCATACTTTTGCTGCCTCATACTTTTGCTGGATATCAGATTTGAAATTGACAGTTTTATCTTTTTATTAAGATTTTAAAGATACTGCTCCACTCTCTTCTGGATTGCATTGTTTAAAAGAAGGTATCTGCTGTTATTATCATTGTTATAGTATGTATATAGTAAGTATGTAATATGTATTTCTCCCACTCTGGCTGCTTTTAAGATATTTTTTTTTCCTTTATCACCTGCTTTAGGCAATTTGCTTATGATGTAGATTATTGTAAGTTTGTTCCATATTTTTCATGTTTTCTGATTGAGTTCTGTTGATATTCTTGGATATTTGGCTTAAATGTTTTCATCAAATTGGAATATTTTTAGCCATTTATGTTCAAATTCTTTTTTTATACCCCTTCTTTAGGGGTTCCAATTATAAGTATATTGGTTTACTTTAAATTTACCTAAGCTCATTATTATCTATTTTCTTCCTTTCTGTATTGCATTTGAATATATTCTATTATATGTACTCAAACTCACCTAGCCTTTCTTCAGCTGTTAATCTATATAATCCACCCCAGTGTGTTTTTCATCTAAGATATTGTTTATTTCATTTCTGATAACTGAATTTTGGTCTTCTTTATAACGTCCATATCTCTCCCTGATATCCCCATGCTTTCTTCTACCATCTTGAATACATGGGTTATAATTATAATAACCTGTGTGTGTGTGCATATATATATATATAATATATATATATGCACACACACACACACACATACACTAATTCTATCACATCCATCATTTCTGGTACTGTGATTACTTTATTCTTTTTATGAGTCATATTTTCATGTGTTTTTCTGCCTAGTAAATTTTGGTGGATGCTAGACATTGTGATTTTAATTTTTTGCTCACTGAGTATTTTTATATTTCTATAAATGTTTTTCTTTGGGATTTTTTTCTGAGCTTTTATTTTTTATTTTTTAACTTTATTTTAAAGAAGTTTTAGATTACAAAAAAATTAAACCAAAAAACTAGGGAAATCCCATATACCCCACTTCCTCCCCCTCTCCCATTTTCCTCTATTTGTAACATCATATATTTGTGTGGTAAATTTGTTACAATTGATGAACAAATATTGAAGCATTGCTACTAACCGTGGTCAGTGGTTTATATTACTGTTTACACTTTGCACTGTACAACTTTATAGGTTTTGACAACATGTATAATGGCCTGTATCTGTCATTGCAATATCATGCAGAACAATTCCAATGCCCTAAAAATGCCCTATATTCCACCTATTCTTCCCTTCCTCTCCCCTCAGAACCTCTGGTAACTACTATCTTTATATCAAAGTTACAAGTACTTTTGTTACTACAATAATAAGTCAACTTTGGTCCATGGTTGCAGTCCCTCCTTATATTTGTTCATTCCACAATATTAATGATTTTGGAATGGTGATGCTCACTCTGCTTCAGATTGAGAGGAGGCTTAGAGTTTATGGGCAGATGGAAGGAACTGTTTTGCTTGCATTTGTAGATACACTTTGCTTTTTGGGATGGGGGTTTTCCATCATCATCATTTTGTCAGTTGAGTCTGATGAGTTAATCTTGAGTTAATTTTTGTATAGGACCTGATATGGTGATCCTCTCTCATTCTTTTGGATATGGATATCCAGTTCACCAAGAACCATTTGTTGAAGAGGCTATTCTGTCCCAGTTGAGTGGACTTCATGGCTTTGTTAAATATCAGTTTGCCATATATGTCCAGGCCTATACTGAACTCTCAGTTTGGTTCCATTGGTCACTAAATCTACACTTGTGCCAATATCATGCAGTTTTACCACTGTGGCTTTGTAGTATGGTTTAAAATCAGGTAGTGTGATTTCCCCAATTTCATTTTTCCTTTTCAAGAAGTTTTTGGCTATTTGGGGCCCCTTACACTTCCAAATAATTTTGATAATTGGCTTTTCCAGTTCTGTGAAAAATGCTGTTGGAATTTTTATTGGGGTGGCATTAAATCTGTAAATCAATTTAGGTAGAATAGACACCTACATGACATTTAGTTTTCCAATTCAGGAAAAATGGAATTTTCTTTCATTTATTTAGGTCTTTGATTTCCTTTAGCAATGTTGTATAGATTTCTATACACATTTCCTTTACATGCTTAGATAAGTTTATTCTTAGATATTTGATTCTTTTGGTTGCTATTGTAAATGGAGGCTACTCCTTTCCAGCTGCTTGTACCTGCCAATCAGTCAGCCCACAGCAAACCCTCCACCATTACCTGGATGAAG
>JAQZBX010103671.1:0-11032 GCA_029593785.1 Cabassous unicinctus | reverse complement strand
AAACAATAATTTGTCATTCAAAAAAAAAAAAACAGTCAAAATGGTTAAATGGTTTGGAATTGCATAGACCAGGCATGAAATGTCATCTCCTTTGTTATCATTAAGATAGTGAATTTCCATGCTTACTTATTCAGAAAATAACTATTTGTGGTTCACTCTCTCCCTCACTATCCATCTGTGTCTAGCATAGGAATTAAGAGCCCAGGCTACAAAATTGAAAACCTGAGTTTAACTTGAGTTAAACTTGAGTGTAACTTGATGTGTGACTGGGCAAATCACTTCATCTCTCTCAGTCTCAATTTTCTCATCTATAGAATGTGAATAACAAGAGAGGCCAACTCAGAATCATATACATACTGAGCTGTTAGTATCACCATTTTACAGATTAGTTTAGGCAACTAAAACATAGGGTTTTTTGTTGTTCATTTCTTTGTTTTTGAGACTTGGGTTTTTAAGGCAAAAGAATCTCAAGTAATGAGTGTGACAGTGAGCCTCTGTAGCCATTCTGCCCATCAGTCATCTGAATGCATCTGGAGGCTTTTCCATCGTATAGTCAAGAAGTAGTATCACAATTAATGGTCTTAGAGAGGTCTCTTAATTTATAAAAAAAAAATTCTGAGCCAACAATTATAGAGCCCTGCTGTATGCCAAATACTGTTCCATGTGCTTTACCCATATAAACTCATTTTAAAATCTTACAACAACCCTATATAAAGTAAATATTACTACTATCCCATTTTAGATGTAAGGGCCTAGAGAGATTAAATGACTTCATCAGGTCACACAGCTTGGAATTGGTGGAGCTTCGAAATTAACCCATGCAATCTGGCTCCAACCTAGCCTAAACCGCTTACCACCTTATTTAACATGGGAGGCAAAAGCTTTCCTGCAGACACATCAGGGTAGTCCACTACCTCAAATAGACTTGTCTTTCAAGAGTTCAGTAAACAAAAATTATTACCTGCCTAATCCTAAAACCCTGCCTGTAGACAAAGCACTAAGGGCTGGTACCCAGCACTGCTGCACAATGCCAGCCATAAGAAAATTCATACCTTCTACCATTGACAGGATTTCCAGGTACCTGTTAAAATGTCAGTTGATCTTAGAGTTAAAGTCCTTTCCACATCATTTAGCACAACCTGGAAGGTCAGATTAATGCAGCAGGTAGCCTTCCCTTGGCAGTTACTTCCTTATTACTTCCCTGCCCATGCATTGGCTCTCAGAAGTGCTACATTACAATATATGTAGCTAAAAAAAAACAAAAAACACCACCCCTTGGGATCCAGATGCAGTAATCTAAAACAACCCTGCCTTCAGTCTCAGAGGGATATTTTCCAAGCTGCTGATACCAGTCACAATCTGCAGATCTAATTGGCCGTCTCTGGGCCCACCGTGATATTAACATGTTAGTCCATCTCCAAAGTCATGGACCCAGCATCAGCACTGGCACCAACCTCAGCACAGTGAAGAGGCAAGATATGTCTTAAGCCATAAGCATTCCCCTTTAAGGGCTGACAATCGTGAATGAAGAGGTTTCACTCCTGCCCATGTTGAGCAAATCATGTGTCACTTATTGACATAGTGGGACCCAGAATGTATCTTAGCAATCACAGACTTTGTATTCGTGCCTGCTTCTGAATGTAAAGCAGCCACTTGACCCTGCGACAGCTCTCACTAGCATTTGTGCTGAGTGGGGCACATCAGCAAATGAGTAGGTTCCTGCATTGTGTTTGCAGGTCCAGGAAGCTCAGAGAAACTCATTTTTGAGCCCACATATGGTTGCCAGCTTGAAAGCTAGGGCTCCTACAACACATCCAGTCTCTGAAGACACAGGTCATAACCTTTAGAGGAGTCAGGGTTTGGGTAAGACCTCCTAAATTGGGTGTTTCCCATAAATTTTGCTTGCAAGACTTGACTGCCCCATCCGACCCCCCAAAGAATGAGGCTGTGACCATCATTAAAATTTCCCCTAAGAGAAAACTGGCTTGTTAAATCAGTGTTAGTCCCTGGATAGAAAAGTAATCAGGGGGAGCTGATGTGGCTCAAGCAGTAGAGTGCCTTCTTCCCACATGGGAGGCCCCGGGTTCAGTTTCCAGTGCCTCCTAAAAACAAAACAAAACAAAAAAAGAAAAAAGAAAAAAAAAAAAAAAAAAAAAAAAAAAAAAAAAAAAAACAGGCAAACAAGCAAAGGAACCAACTCAGGGGAGCCGATGTGGCTCAGTGGTTGAGCACCAGCTTCCCACATACAAGGTCCCAGGTTCAATCCCTAGCCCCGGTACCTGAAAGAAAAAAAAAAATCAGGTTCTAGTTGAAAAAAATTGAACAGGAGTTTTGGAAAGCGCACTTTCCAAACTATTTCCTGTTTTACTTTATCTTCATGGACACCTGCTTATGGACAAACTGAAGCTGGGTCTTTTAGAAGACAAGACTTTCTAAATGTTATTGAAATGTCTTCCTATCATCCCTTCAGCTTTCTCCTCTCCTCCTGAAGCATGGTCTGTTTGGACTTCATTTGCACTCAGAAGGGCCAAAAGCCAAGTAACGGCAACATAGTCATAGAGAGCGACCTGCTAGGCTTACTCAAACCACCTGCCCTCACCTGGACAAGAGGCAGTCAGAGGGGTTTGCACTTCCCAGCTTAAGGAAGAGAAAAGGGGCGGATGGGGAGGACAGTTGGTTAAATATATTGACACGTTACCATGTTTGCTTATACACACACACGTTTTTTTTTCTCAATCTTTGAGAGTAAGTTGTAGCCCAATTGCCCATTTACCCTTAAACATTTCAGTGTGTACTCCCTAAAAACAAGGATATGCTTTTACACAGTCATAGCACAATTACCAAAATCAGGAACTTAATATTAACCAGTCCATTGACCTTATTCAAATTTTTCCTATTGTCCTTTTTAGAAAAAGAAATGAAGCTTTCTAGTCTGGGATCCAATTCAGGAGCACATATAGCATATAATTTCATATCTTTTTGTTTTCTTTAATCTGGAACAGTTCCTTGAGATTCTTTGTCCTTCATGTTCTTGGCATTTTGAAGAGTATAGGCCATTTATTTTATAGAATATCTCTCAATTTGGGTTTGTCTCATATTTCCTCACCATTAGATTCAGATTATTCATTTTTTACAGTAATGGATAACCCATAGAATCAAATAAGAATTCCTGAGGCCATATTGATATGAATAAATAAATGAGAGAGAAGAAAATCTCTTCCTTAGCATACCAACTACTAAACGTAGAAGGAACGTGGAATTAGAAAATCACCACTTGGCAACCACTACAGTAATAACTGGGTGGAAGCCTGAAAAGCTTCAGAGTATCTGCTCATAAGATACTTATTAATCACAAAGGGGAAAATACTAACACTCAGTAAAGAAACTTAGTTGCCAATCACTTCAATTAAATGGTCAAAATTAGCATCAGTGGTCATGGGGATATCGATACTATGTGTCTCCTAATATGATGCACTGAGAAGGACACAATGTCTATTCTGTGGTATTCCTGCCCAAAAAGCTTTAAAATTTTAAATAACTCTAGTGTTTCTCGGGCTGCATTCATACACAATAGATTGTGAAATCTTCACCTTCACAGACGCTGCCTTTTTAATCTTCCCATGAGGAGCTAGCAACAACCAGGGTGCTGAAGAGAGAAATATGGTTGGGTGGACACTGCCCAATGGAGAGTTTGCAGACCATGTGACATTCCTTGGACTTCAGGGATGGTATAGGAATACCATAGGCTGACCTCCAAGATAGGAGAGTAATAAGAGAAAGAACAAATCTGCCTTCATCCTCAGTATTAACGGCTGGAGGACCAGGATGGAGGAAAGCAAGCAAGAGTCATGTGCTGTTACAGGTTACACCAGTCTCCCAACTCTCCTGTTTTTTCATTCTGTTGTCAAAGCCAACCTTTATCCTGCCAATTTCTCACAGCTTGGCACCGAACTGACAAATGAAAAGACTGGACATCGAATGCCTTCCAGCTCTGTGCCTGGCCTGTCTTTCTAGCTCAGATTTAGAGCAGCACAGTGGATGGCATCATATTCGTCTCTCGTGTGTTCAAACCAGAGAGATGAGTGCTTCTTCACAGTCTCCCCCAGCCTCCATCCTCTCCCCTGACCCCCTTCGAGCCTCCTATATCTCGCTACCACATTCTCACTCTATTCCACTCCAAATCTACTCTGTCTTCTCCCCCTGCCCCCTCCCCAACCCCTTCTGATTCAGAGGATTTCTGTGGTTAGAAATTACTGATCAAGGAAACAATAACTGGTACATAAAGAATCTCAGACAAAAAAATTCATAATGTTATAAAAGGAGATACCACAGGCTGCAACCCTTGCAGAGAGGCTGTTTCAAATCTAAGGATACCAAAATCCATTAGAATCATGCATCCCCTTTTGTTCTGAAGTAAGTCATTATAAAGAACAAATAGATTTTAAAAATCTATTATTTGTAATTAAAAATTTTCATTTTCTTTGCTAATCTGAGAGAGGCATTGCACAGATAAAATTCACAAATACCCTGAAACTTTTTAAGCCATACATTTTGATCTTATCCCTTATCTTAATACATAAGAATTTTAAAAGTGCATGCTACCCTGAGCATCGAGGATGATGACAGGAAGGCAGCATCAACTGAAAATGTCAGTTGTTTCAAAGTTTAGGATCATAGCTTTGCACTGAAGCATCCTCAGTCTTTCATCCAGACCTGCTTGTAAACAGGAGCAAGCATCAGCCAAACCCAGGAGCAGGGTAAGGATCACACTGTGGTTACAGAATTGTTTTCTTCTATGTGAAACTGTCATATGCAAGATTCAAACTGGCACTCATCTTTTAAAGGGTTGAATAACTTGGACTTCTGAACCCCACACTTTTCTTACTAAACCATAGGGGACAAGAAGCCCCAAAATATTGGCTTTATCTGCCAAGTGGTAGGTGAGAAGGCAAGAGGCAAAGACTGGCCCACCAAAAGGATAATTCGTTGATGACATCTCCTTCCACACATGCCAAGGATGGTGCTGCCAATTGTCTGTCATCCCTTTTCTGAGTCACTGCAACTACATATTGGTTCCATTTCCTCTGTGATGAATTCAGATTAGTTTGGCTCCTGTTTAGCCCTAGCAGCAATAAATAGAGAGATGCTGCCTTCAGATTCTGGACACTACTATTATTACTACATGTACTTACCATGTAAATGTACCTACAATGTAAATAGGTTTCCATAATTTCAGTTTCCAGGGAAAAGTCATAGAATGACAGAGTTGGATGATGTGTGGAAAGGTTAAGTATAGGCAGGCTGCCCACTCAAAAGCAAGTTGTATAAGTTAGGGGGGAAGCAATATAACGTTTAGTCCCCAGAAACCATCAGACCACTTTATTTACAGTTAAATATTTTCAAGGTCCTCTCACTCATATTTCCTTCTTCTTGCATTGTCTTCCCTGCTCACTGTTAGAGCAACAAGGAACCATCACTCCTGATTTGTGCTTATGCTGTCCTTTAAGTCCCTGGGAAGTCCATGGCTTATAGCAGAGAGTTCCATGGGGATTTATCTCGTCCTTTGAACCTGTTTAGCCAGTAAACCAAATATCCTTTCAAATGCAAAATGAAGAATCTGATTTGTTCCCAGCCAAACCCAGAAACCTGAGAAAAGCTCCCTCTTTCCTAAAGTTTTCATTTCCGGACTGTCGATTCCAGCATACAGGTTCCAAATGGCCATGGATCAAAAAGGTGACAAGGGGATGGTGCAAGGGAGAGGGGAGAATGTAGGCAAGAATGAATTAGGATGCCTAGAATGAGGTCAGCCCAGAAACTCACCCTGGAATGGTTTGCTTACTGTGTGGGCTGATGGTTTCATCTCTCAAGATTTTGCTTCTTATTATTGCATGTGTTGCGTTCTGAGAAGGGGATGTTGTTTAGGAGAAAAAAGAGGAAGAAGAAAGTGGAGAGGGAGAAAAATGCACTTATCCATGGACAAGTAAGCAGAAAGCTATGAACTCTTGTGTGTCTGCTTTTTTAAATACAGTATTTTTGATAGACCAAAAGAGAATCTTTTTGAGTTAATATGTATGTGAATAACTTTTATAAAAAAGGGTATGTGCTAGTCCTTATGGACTATTATTTAAATAAACCTTAGGTATAAAATATATAAACCTATTTAAAAACATTGCATAGGGCAGTGGGCATTTAAGGACTTCTAAATTTTTCATATTTTTGTTTCAAAAAATAATTCCAGAGCTGGCAGCTATTTTCTTAGTGTATTCTAATGTAAAGCCAAGAGGTTTGGGGGGCGGGGGTTGTTTGTTTTCTGGTTTTGTAAGTTATAACAATTTGTACAGATTATTTTGAAATATCTGTTACATGTGCATTGGTGATATTTGCCTATATCAGAGATCCATCCCACCCTAGAAAACCAAAAGAAATTTTCTAGTGAAAAGACACAGAATGTGCCTTCACTGTTGGGTCACTCTCAAACTTGTAAGTCTCAGCAAATGGGACATTTAATATCAGAGTTGTCTCTCGTTTAAATATTTGATGTTGGTTCTCCTAGGAAGGGAGCACATATTTTTGTCAAGTTCCTTCTTTAGGACTAGATATCTGCTAGAGGACACCAGAAGTCATGGCCCTAAGCCACTCCTTTCAGGACCACTCTTTACCATCAGTTTTCAAAGAACTATCTGCGTATTAATTCTCCATTTTATAGTCCGTGTTTCTGTGGTAGAATGAATACTTTCAGAGCCCAGAGTTTTACTTGTTTGGATTTGTGGCTTTAATGAAGCCTAAATTTGCCTTTACTGCACAGACAGATCAGAAGAAGCTAGGGGAAGCGGGGGTGGGGTGGGGGGGTGGGGGGGTTGTCCTGCTGGAGGGGACCACGTGCACCTTTTACATCAGCCACAAGCAGAACTGCGCCAAAAACTAGTGTGTGAAATACCATCTGCTCTTCACGCAGGGAGGGATCAGCCATGCAAAAGTAGTGAGATTACCCAAGTCCATTGCCAAAAATGCACATTGTTCCCAGTTGTAAGCTTGTGAAGCTTGATATGTATTTTAGCATGAAACAATAAAACAAGTTTATTTTCATTTAATAGAGCTGTCCCCCAGGCCTGGTTTTTTCAGTAGCTAGCTTGGAGAGGGGAGTATTTTATCATAGATTAAATGTCAACACAGAGCATTTGAATTTTCCCAAAGGGCTTTAGCTCTGGCAGCTGCTATGGATGTCCAAAAGGGAGAAATGGAAGGATAGGAATCACTTATTTTATTCAGAGGAGAATTGCCTAGTCTCCATGGGGGTGCAAGGGGTGGGGGGGTGCGGTTTAGTGACACATCCTCTCAACCCTGAGCAGACTAGAATTCACCTCTGTAGGGCAAACTCCTGGTTTGATACGATCTCTTGGCCAGAAGCCTTCTTGGCTTGCTTAGTGCAGAGGTTAGGAACACAACCTCAGGAGACTGACTGCCTGCCCTGTGGCATACTAGCTGTGTGGCCTTGAGCAAGTTACTTAACCTCCCTGTGCCCCCAGTTTCCTTTCCAGAAAATGGGCATATAACAGCACCTTCCTGAGAGATGTTAAGGATTAAATGTCTTAAAACATGTGAAGTCTTTTGAACAGTGCCTGGCATATAACAAGTGCTCAATAAAACTAGTGTTTTACCCCTTCATAATTTTTGTCATATCTACCTACCATCTATAACTTACTTAGCATTCTTAACTCAATTGGAATCTAAAATTTATTTTTAAAAGAACACTTTATGTCACAGCTGTAAATGGAAAATTAGAATCATTTTCCCCATATATAAGGTAGCCACAAAATAGTAATAATAGCTAATATTTATTGAGTACTTACTACTTGCCAGGCAGTATGCTAAGTGTATTGACTGTTAGAATCATCACAACCCTATGATGTATTATACACCTATTATTACCATTACCCCCATATTATAAATGAGGAAACTGAGGCACAGTGAGGCTCGCAAACTTGCCTATGGTTCCACAATAAGTAAGTGGGGAAAATAGGGTTGGTAAATGGGGGAGGCCGTTCAGGCTGCAGAGTCCATGCTCCTCACTTCTGCACTGTGCTGCCGCCTAACCAAAAAACAAGAATATTCAACTCCCATGCTAGAGGGTTGTCTACCCAAGGCCCTGAGACTAGGGCCCGAAGATTCACAAGTGTTACATAACCGGGATGGGAGGAGTCAGGACCAGGGGATGACAGTCCCTTGTGTGTTTCAGTGACATTTAATATCCAGTTTAGGTGCTAACTAAAAGTAACCATGCCCTGCTCCATCTCTGTTACTTTGGGGAAAGTGGCTTAGCATAAGGAATCCAGAGAACAATTCTTTAAATCTTCTCTTGAGGATAGTACTAGAAAGCTGGAAAAATGCAATCTTCCAAAACTCCGGGCAGGGTGATGGGGGAAACAAAACTCATTTTTCAAAGTCTGCCTTATATGTGAGCTGGACTGGACTAGCAAATCCTGACAAATAATAGAATCTTCATCAGGGGGATGTGTAAAGAGAGAACAGTAGAGACAATAGGGGAGGAGTCATTTATTTTAATTCTGTTTCCATGAAAATTTAGGAACAAGAACAATCTTTCCACTAAGAGGGGTTTGGGAGGAGGGCATGGAGGAGTGGGGAGGAGGCATTATCTTGCTCTGTCAAACTAGAGCATCTTTAACTGAAGGAGTTGCACAGATTTCATAGAGTTGGGAGGTCCTCATCTTGAGCTCCCGGGCCACCTGACAGATGGAAAAAGGCCAACAGCAGTGCACAGCCAGCCAGTCCTCGCACAGTGTGCCCTAGGGTGAGACCAGGGTCTCTGTTCTGTCGCAGTCACACAGGCCCATTTCCATTACCCGGAGGCCTGTACAAAATTACCCACTGGGCCATCCCACTCTGCTTCCAGGATCCACCAAAATCCCCACATCAGTGCCCAGGAACACAGCTCCACAGGGTTGCCCAAGTGCCAAAGTCGCTCAATTGTTAATCAGTACCTGTAATTTGGAGACCTGGCCTTAGGACCTTGAATGTGGAGGTCATATTTGAAACCACTGATTTCTCAGTCAACACCTTTTTTTCATCTTAGGACCTAATATTTATAATTATTTTATTTAGTCATTTGGAGTCAGAAATAAATGCACATGGTTCAAAATTCCCAAGGTAAAAAGGGATATGAAAAAAAAAATAAATCCCTAGCCACCCAGTTATTGCCCTAGGAGCACCTATTGTGAGCAGTTTCTTATATACTCTTCCATATAAAGTTTAGGTTTACACAAGCTATGCATATGTAGTCTTTTTATGGAAATAGTTGCATATTTCTGTGCCTTGCTTTTTCTCTACTTTAAAATATATCTTAGGAAGCATTCCATATCAATACATGAAGAGCTGCCTTTCTTTTAAACTGTGCACATCTTAACATATATGACATGTCTCTCCCCAATCTCATTATACCTGAGTTTCAACTGTGCTGGAAATTGACTGTCTTGTCTCTTTGAGGAGCCCCCAGGGAACCCCTGAAGTGAATTCTGCCTATACCACACAGACTATATCTTAAGTCAACCCATCTTAAGCATAACCTCCAAATTTGGTACAATTCCACCTGTCCTCTTCTCTTGACACAAAAAGAGACAGAGAACGAAGTGCGGTTTATTTCTATAGATGGAAGGTAGTGTGTGTTGATTTAGGAGGTAAGACTACATCCTCCTATTACTCTTCTAGGGAGCATGGCTCAACAAGCACCATTTGCCCAATGGGCTGGACAGATGGTATTTTTAAGCTTCCCTTTCCCACACTTCCTTTTTTTTCTTCCAAGAAGTCACAGGTATTGGAGTCATCTAGCTTCTCATATACATCCAGGTTCACATCAACCACACTTACCTGTATTTTATGTCTCTCTCTGATGCCAATTCTTAGTGCAAAAGTAGACCCAGGTAACAATGGCCAACAAAGACACTCTCCATAATGCCTGGCGATGTCACACTCAAGACACACAGGACAAAACAGACCACAGAAGCCTGTCAATAACCAAATGAAAGAAAGCCAAGGTCATCAGATGTTCTTGGAGCAATGTCACATCAAAAAGAGTATAACTCCATACCATCAATTTAATGCTGCATTGTCTCCTTGCAATCAGGGACTGAGAATGAATAACCAATTCTCAAAATTCAGTGTATGGAAATTGCCATAACTGAGCCACATCGAAATTGTCTTATTTTGTTACACAATGGCAAAGCTGAACCTGACACAATTCTGTTAGCATTGACTATGGCAATTGTTTTTTCCTGTCAAGAGAAGAGCATTAAATCATTTCTTTACAGTAGAATCATAACTGTTGCTTCTAGCACATTCATCTAATTTCAATATTTAAAACAGATATAATGTATGTGATACTTTTGAATAACAGACATCTTTTTCTATAAATATAATTGAAAGCTCTTATGGTACACTAATTCTGCCTGCTATTCTTATCAGAACTTAACCTATTTCTCAGGCCATGTTACTCTAATTTTTGCTAGTTTCATGAAGCCACTGACATCTGCCAGTTTTAATCTGCAAACCATTAGGGGCTTGGTTCCTTGAACATCAACTGGAAACAGCTTGTCATTTATTCATTCATTCATCTTTAACTAGCAATATTGTTTCCTACACTTTCTGCATGAACCATCTAACACAGAGGTTGTGTTCTAAATACTTTTAAGTCACAGACGCTTTTGAGAATATGTTGACAGCTATGAACTCCGCTCCATGGGGCAGGAAACAAATTCACATAGACACACAAAACTGTGCATTCAATTTCATGGGGTTCATGAGCTCACTGAAACCTATCAGCAGACTACAATTTAAGAACCACCCCTGATGTACAGCTAAGATGTGAAGTCATCTAGCACTGCAAAAGATGACAATCCTGATGGATACAAATAATAAGGACTATGAAACAGAGAAAGAAAGCTAACCATAACCTTTTAAAAAATCTATTCAATATGTAGCAGATGTAGCTCAAGTGGCTGAGCACCTGCTTCCCACATAG
>JAQZBX010103670.1:0-11009 GCA_029593785.1 Cabassous unicinctus | reverse complement strand
AAACTTATAATTAAATACATAGACTTCTGAAAAAAAGAAATATCATTTTTTCACTTCTCAAACCTGAGATGATTTAAGAAAATGAACCTGTTGCTGGCAAGGGTCCAGGAAATGTGCCTCTGCCCCGCCTTGCTCAGGCCAGTCTCGTGGTAGCTATAAAAGTCCCTAAATGTGCTGTGCCCCCTGTGCTCCCAGGGTCTCCAGCTCTCTGCTGTCACGCATTCCTCTGACGGCCAAGCAAAGCGGCTGGATTTGCCGTGCCCGTCGGTTCCTGTCCCCACAGCCGCCTTTCCATCCCGGCCCCCTCTCGTCCCCGATGGCGGCGTCACTCCCTGTGCCGCGCAAGTGGCAGCCACGCTGGACGCCAGCCTCTTCTTTCACTGCTCAAAGGCCATTAACCTGAAACTCAGGTGGACCCTGAAGGGCTGGGGTGAGGAGCAGATGCCCCCGAGGTTTGGCTCCTCCGTCTCCCACCAGCCCCCCTCCGTGCAGCCCAGAGCCATGACTTCCTTCCACCTCACGCCCATCTCCCCTGGTCTCAGGAGCTGCCCACAGACACCTGTGCCCAGGTTTCTTTTTACTTTAATGATGCAAAGAAATCCAGCTCTAGACTGGATTTCCTTTCTCCCAGACCCTCAGACCCTCCCACGTGCAACGGTGCACACCAAAGAAGCACCCACGTGTTTTCTTGCACAAGTGGGCAGCTTTCTCCCAAGCTCTCTTCTAGGGTATCCGGCTCAAACGTCAGTGAGCTTTTAAAATAGCCCCCTGCCCTTCCCCACCCCAGCCTTTCCGTCACACACACACCAGCTTTAACCCAGCCAACATACCTTTAAGGAGATTTCTCCAAAGAAGGAATGAAGTGTGCAAAGTTTGTGACGACAAGGGTTGTTTAAACAGTGGAAGACTGGAAGCAAGTGCCCCGTCCTTAAAGACTGGGTGAAGGACTTCTGATGCATGTGCACGTGGTAGGCCAGGTAACCACTACAGGTGATGGTTTTGGAAGTAATTTAACGTGGAAGGAGACTTACAGTGTGCAAATGAAAAAGGGCATTACAAACTAGCGCATCAGCTAAGATTCTGTGGTGTTTAAAGAAAAAGACCTTACATAGTTACAGCAAAACCAAGAGGGAAGTAACAACAAATATTAATGATTGTTATGTCTGGTATAGAATGAGAGGTGATTTTTATTGTTTTACTCTCCATATTTTCTAGTTTTTCTTTAGTGAACATGAATTACTTATAGATAATACTTTCAAAAAGCCCTCCGCTTGCCTTCCCTCCTTCAGACCGAGCTCCTGGAAGAGGGGGCCACATGCACGTCTCCACCTTCTCACCGCCCCTCCCTTGCCCCGCAGCCTCTGCCGGCTCCGCCTTCCTCAAGGCCAGGGAAGACTTCGGATCCTTAGCTCTCTGGCTGCTCGGCAGGGTCCAGCATGGCTGGTCACAGCCCAGGCCCCTGCCTTTGTTTCCCCGAGGCTGTTCTCCTGCACAGTTGGCCTCTGTGGCTCACCTGCCCGCGATCTCTCCCCACGCCCTTCTCTCCAGCTCTTCTCTAAGCACCTTGTGATTCTCTTGAGATGCCCTGGCTTTGTAGGCACTGCCTGGAACACATTTTATCTATTCTCTTCCTCCTCCTCAATCACATCTCCCTTGTATCGAGCAGTTTTTATGTCACACAGTTGGACAACTGTATCAACAAGGAATCCATTATGGAGAACCTCACTTAGTGTGACCTAAACCCTTGTGCAAGGAGAAATCCGGAGAAAGAGTCTAAGGCAGGTATCAAAGTTCATGTGCCATCAGGCCCCCAGGCTCTTCCATCCTTAATGTGGAGGCCTCAAACCTCATGGTCACAAGATGGCTGCTGCTTTTCCAGCATTATCATCTCCTTTCCAGGTAGCAGACAGAGAAGGGTCAAAGAGTTTTCTCCTCACAAGCATTTACCTTTTTATTCAGGAAGGTAAATCCTCTACAGGGAATTCGATGTGTGTGTGTGTATATACACACATATATATAAATTAACAAAATATAACACATGTATCAACATATCATATATATATACATACAGGACATGTAATGTAATTTATATTTATTAATGTTAATAAGTATTAATTTATAGTTAGAAAAGACAATATAGTAATATATAATTAAAATATATAATACATAAAATAATCTGAAATATAAAAACATAAAATTAAAGATTATAAATATAATACACAAACTTATAAAGGATAGATATTAATATAATTATTACTATATAGTATCAGTATATCATATGTATTGCTATATATCTCTCTCATTGACCCAGAATCAGATGGTCCGGCCCCTCTCGTGGCAGCATGAGTGTCTGCACCTTGCCAGGCTCCGTGGCAGTGAAAGGCAGGGAGGGAGGGGCCTGTGAATGGCTTTGGGTAGCTAGTCTGCAGTGCCTGCCACGCATTGCTTCTCATTTGAGTCACGTTTTATTTCATTTAATTCACAGCAATGCTCTGGATGAAAGGTTTCCGCTCTGCCCGTTTCACCGATGAGGAAACCGAGGCTCAGAGGGGTATCAGCCACTTTTTCAACACCTGGATGGGGCCCAGGTGGTCGGAGCTCGTGATGTACCCTCCGCCGCGTGTCCCCAGCGCGGCACCTCGGGCTGCGCCCGCTGTCGTGAGCGGTCTGTGAGCGCTGCCGCAGGTGAGGAAGGCGAGGTGACGGGGCGAGCTGGGGGACAGCGAGGGGGTGGCCCTGCCGGGGCTCCCGGGCCAGCCTCGCGTTAGACAGTCAGCAGCTCCCCCGAACGCTGCCCACCAGAATCGAGGATGAGCGGGAGCTCAGGGCCGGCCCCTGCCGCCTTGACCGGCCCCGAGGCCCGGCGACTGACGTCCCCGGGGTGCAGACGCAGGCCTGGCCCCGAGTGCTGCTCCCCGGGCAGTGGGGAAGGGGGGCACCCGAGACCCTTTGCAATGTGGTTTGCATTACCACAGCTTCAGCCATGGAAGGGGCTCCTCGAGTCGGGCAGGAAGCAGAAAATATCAGATTTAGATTCCACATTCCATGCATTGCATGCAATTACCCGCTGGAGCCGCATCGGGGCACACGGGACCCACAGAGGCAGAGAGAGGGGCTGTCACAGGGGAGGGGCTCACTCTTTCATCAGAAACCAGGAGTGTTCTTGGCAGGCGTCAGGTGTGCCCAGATGCCCCAGCCGAGCCGCTTGGGAACTCGCAGGCAGGGAGGAGGCCGGTCTCGCTGGCTTCCAAGGCCTGGTGGGTCGGGCTGGCACCAGCACCAGCGGGGGTCCTCTTCTCCGCAGCCCCCTCCCCCACTTGCCCTGCACTCAGCCCCAGCTGTCTTCCCCTGATGCGCTCCCAGGGTGGGCTCACCCCGCTCTTGGCCCCAACAGCCTCCTTTCCACCCAGCTCAGGGGCTCCAGCCCGAGACTGCCTCCTGAGGTCCCCAAACACCACCCGCCCAAAATAGAGCTCATCAACCTCCCAAAGTGTGCTCCTTCTCCTTCGCCCTATCCCAGGGCATGGTACCACCCTGCTGCCACTCACGGAGCCAAACTGCAGCTGCCCCTCAGCGCCTCCTGCCCACAGGTTCTGGTACCCACCCGGCCCCTCCTCTCCACCTGGGCCACAGCCCCCCGCCAGGCCACCAGCACCATCTCCCACTGGATGGTTCTGCACTTCCGCTCACCTTCTCGCCTTCACCATCACATGCTCCAAACCGCTGGCCACGGAGCAGCTGGCCAGGTCACTCCTCTGTCCACCCCCCAATGGCGTCTCATCGCCTCGGGACCAGGGCAGAGCCCTAAGCTCTCTGCTTGCCCCTTCCTCTTCTCCTCTGTCCCCCTTGTTCCCTGAATCCGACATTCCGTCTTGTCTCCAGGCCTTTGAAAGGGCTAGTCAGTCCCTCTGCTCTGTACTGCTCCTGCCTGTTCTTCTGGGCACACCTTAGAGTTCAGCTCTGAGCCTTGTCTGACCCGCATCCACCCCTAGTATAAGTGCAAAGGTGCTCCCTGAAGGAGCAGCTGTGTCTTCTTGCCGTGCATGCTTGGCTCTCGGCAGCTCAGGTGTGCAGTGAACGTTGGTGCCTCGTGGCGACCACGTGAGCACCCACGCTCCTGGAAGGCTGAGTCCTCACCCTTTGGGGACCAGACCCTGAAATCCCGTCCTCTCGAGTGAGGCATGTCACTGTAAATGAGACCTGGAACCCTGTTTTCTCTCAAGAGCCCCGCCCCACAGCAGGTGGGTGGGCAGCAGCCGTGGCCACGCATCAGAGCCAGACGGGGGCCCCTGCAGAATCTGCACTCCTTCGGCTGCCCTGCCGTCGTTATGGCTTATTTGGTCTACACACAGATTGGAAACAAAACCCAATAAAGGTAAATGAATGTATGCATTTTATTCCAAAGATACATTGGGAAACTGACTCATTTTTCAACAATTTTTACCGTAGCACTTCTCTGCTAAAATCGGGTTCTGAGAGGGGTCATAATGATGTTGGTGATGAGAACGACGGTGAGCCCTCTCCTAGGACGCGGCAGACGTCGCCCTGTCATGATTTCTGATACCACGAACTCCAGCTTCTTTGTTCCTGGGTGCCACGATGTCAAATGCCACAGAGAGAGCCACGAATCACAGCTGGGCTCTTGGACCTTTTCTCTGTTTCCACACCTGGCTTTTCGTTTCCTGGGCCTCTGTGGCAAGGGCCCCACCCTCTGCTTCTCCTTCCCTGGAAGGTCGAGTCCACCGAGGGTCTCTCCGCTTGCATGCCTTTCCTCCTACACCCCTTCTGAGGCGCGCTGGCCCTTGACCGCGTGGCACTGGCTGCAGAGGCAGCCGCCCAAAGGCAGGCCAGGCACCCCGGGGCCCCCTCCGAAGGCCCTGCCCCACTGCCGGGGAGATTCTCTCTGAGATGCCCTCAGCTCCTCTGTCTGGGAAGCGCCTGGCAGGTGTAGGGAGTGAGCAGGCAGTGGGACCGAGAGCCTTCCCAAGAGAAGGCAGACAAGCGCTGGCTGGGTGGGGAGCCGCTGTCCCACTCGCTGTATCCCCAGATCCTCCCACCAGGTCAGAGCAGAGTTTGAGCTTAGTAGGTATTTGTTGAGTGAATGAATGAATGAATGAATGGAAAGGGGAGGGGAGAGGAGTTTTGCCATGGGACTAGCAGGGAAACAGCACAGAGAGGAGCTCTCTGTGGTGGAACATTCTGGCACTGAAAAAGTCCGCACTGATCAAATGGCCGCCTGGGGGTCCTGTGCTCAGCTTGGGCAGAAGTGGAAAGTCTGGGTCACGGGACTTCCAGGGTGGTGCAGAGGAGCTGGTTCTTGGGGGACAAGCAGACGCGCCTGGATTTCCCGGGGGGGCAGAAGCCGCAGGGGAGAAGGTGTCACCAGTCAGGAGGGAGGGAGCTGAGGACTCTGCACCCAGAAAGGGAGGGAGCCTGCGCCTCAGCTGTGAGAGAGGAGCTGGGGAGAGGGAAAGCCAGGAGGAGGGGTTTGCACAGGCAAACTTGTTTTTGGGAAAGCCCCGCCTGCCTCCGGAGGCCTCTGGATTCAGGTGCTGCCTCTTCAGACTGGATTCCAGCAGGGGCGTGCATTTATCTTCCTGCTGGGGTGCGTGTCCCTCCTGGCCCCCTCCTAACATGCCTGTGAGGTGGGAGCCATCAGCACCCCTGGGGTTCAGAGGCACTGGCAGCGTTGCTTCCCCGAAGCAGGGGGAGCAGAAAGATCTCTCGTCCGAGCCGGGACACTCGCAGGAGGGCCATGGGGCACCAGCGACGCCAGGCGGACAGGCGCAGGCCGGACCCCGCCTCGAAGGCCCCTTGGCTTCCGCGCCCCACACGGCCACCGCCCGGGGGCCCAGGAGGGCCTCGACGTCCCGGGCCGCCCGCGGCAGAGCGGGCCGGTGGCCACCAGGGGGCGCGCGCGGGCGGGGACGTGCTGACGCTGGCGCCGCCCGGTCCCGTGACCGCGCCCCGCCCGGAGCCGCCGCCGCCATGCAGTCGCCGGCGGTGCTCGTCACCTCCAGGTGAGCCAGGCCCCGCGCCCCGGCGAGCGGGGGCGCAGGTGCGCGGCCCGCGGCCCGACGGTGCGCCCGGGGCGGAGGCGGCGGCGGAGGCGGCGGCCGTCCCTGCGCTGCGGCCCGCGGCTCCCCGGCGCCCTCTGGCGGTGGGTCCGGGCGGGAGCGGGGAGGCCCGGGGCCCCCAGAGCCGGGGACCCAGGGCGCCCCCAGGACCCGAGGGGAGGCCAGCCTCGCCTTCCCCTGCCCGCCGGGGTGCACTTCCTTGGCCGGAGCAGCTCGGGGTCCGTCCCCTCTTTAAGGCGCTCTGCGCGCCAGGCCCGCTGCTGGGCGCTGCGGGTCCGGGGGCCTCAGGATCCCCGCGGAGCCGCCGGTAGCTCGCGTTGCCGTGGGAACACGAGACCGCTTCCTGCAGGGCGCGTGGAGCTGCCCCGGGAGGGGGGGAGGGGCGGCCGCCCCGGGTCACCAGGTCACCCGGAGGAGGAGCGCGAGTTGCAGCCCCGCCTCGGCGGCGTTTGAGCGGAGGTCGCGGGGTGGACCCCCGTGACCCAGGCCTGGAGGACCCAGCCCACGGGGGATCCCGCCGAGGCCGGGGTGGGCGAGGCTTTACGCCTTTCCCCCCTTTTAATGGCTGTGAAAGGACACACTTCAAGCGTTTTCATCTCTCGTGCTAAGAAGCCCGCTTATGACATTCACGAATGTCATCAACACAGCTGTTACTTTGCCAGCTGTCATCTGAACTTCCCTGTAGCTTCAGGTCTGGAAAACTATGTCTTTATGTACAATTGCATGTCAGCCCCTGAGCTTACCTGGATGAGGTAGCGAGGCTGCAGGTCCCATCTCTGATGGCAGAAGAGCTTTTCCTGGTGCCACATAAGTGACTTCTTCTCCCTGTGCCTCAGTTTCCTCTTCTGCCAAATGGAGGTTTGAGCAGGCCACATGCGGGCAGTGCCAGCAGCAGACACCCCTCAGCCACAGGCAGGGTAGTGGGGGTGTGCTTTGGTGCCGGGTGCTTGGGGAGCAGGTGGCTTCCCTCACTGCCCAACCCAGATACCGTTTGTGAACAGACTCCGGGGTGCCGCTGGCAAAGGCCGCAAGAGCCGGGTGTGCATCCTCGCTGGCAGGCGCCAGCGAAGCCCTGGAGCTGGCCTGCAGCTCCACAGCACCCTAGCCCTTAGCCCGGGGGGCAGGCAGGCCCTTCCCCAGCAGGCCCCAGCTTCTCTTTACAGCCCCCCACACATCGTCACGTCCTGTAGGCATTCACTCATCCAGCAGATGTGTTCTGTGCCCGTTACTGGTCTGCTGCTTGGATACAGCAGTGAACAAAACGGGTTCCTTCTCATGTAGCATTGATGGACAATAGGTAAAAATAGGACGTCAGGGGAGATAGATGCCATAAAGGAAAATGGGAGGCCAGGGTAGTAGAGTGACAAGTGGAGTGGAGGCTGGTCTGTACAGTGTGGCCAAGGAGAATCTGGTAGCATGGCATGTGGGCAGGTGCCTGACAAGTTCCCTGAGGGAGGGAGCCAGGCAGCTAGCTCAGGAAGAGTGTGCCGGCAGCGAGGACAGCGAATGCCCAGGGCCTGAGGTGGGTGTGCCTGTGTGTGGGAACAGGGAGCAGACCTTGCACCTGGAGTTGGGTGAGCCGGGGGCAGTGTCGGCTGATGCAGTGACGGGTGTGGGCTGGGGCTGGAGTGACACACCATGGAGGCCAGGCCAGGCTACGGCTTTGGATTTCATTCTGAGCCCGATGGGAAGCCCATGGCAAGATGGTGAAATGATCCGATTTATATTTTACAAAGATCCTCTGGCAGCTTGTTGAGCAGAGAATGCCAGTGGAGCGGGCACACGAGTATGAGACCACTTAGGAAGCTCTTGCCGTCATCTGCATGAGCGAGATGGTGGCGGCGGAAGTGAGAAACATGTGGCTTCTTTTGACAGAATCTTTCAGGAGCTGCTGATGGTTTTAGGTGGGCTGTGGGGAAGGGAAAGAGCAGCCAGGCCTGCCTGCAGGGCTGCTGGCTGTAGCTCCTGAAAGAACAAAACCCTGTAGTTGCCTGAGACGGGGAGGCCGTGACAGGGGCAGGCTTGGGGACAGGCGGGAATCGCCGCGGAATACACCTTTCTAGCAAGTTCCCAGGTGAAGCGGATGCCGGCCCAGGGCCCACAGTTGGAGGACCGCTGGTCTGGGGCGAGGTAGTGGGGTCGCCAGACCCTGTGCCACCAGCTCAGTTTGTGGGTGTGGCTTTAAAGCAGGTCCGAGCAGCACCGTGGCCTGTTTGTCCCTACTCACGATCCACTGCTGGGCACAGGCCCAGAGCAGGGCTTCATCCCCGCGCTGCCCGCACGGAGCCTTTACAGAACTTCCCTTCCTCCGACGGGCACCCCGTGGCGCCGTCCCATCCCTTCTGCAAAGCGGCTGCGCTGACTTTGTGGAAGGCATTCAGCAGCTCGTGGCTTTCTCCAAGCCTCGTCCTTCTCTGTTCTCCCGTTTTCCTCTGTTCCCGAAAAACCCAAGGGTGGGAGTCAAGCCTGGGGTCTGGGAGGGTCTGGGAGGGTCTGGGGGGAGGAGGGGTGGAAGGGAGTGGCCTGGTGCAGCGACGGTGGAGGACCCCTGAGGACCCCTGGGGACCCCACAGACCCACCTCGCACCTAGGCCCGCCCGCGTTTCCCGCCAGAACTTGCGGGCTGGCGCCTGAGCACGTCCCTCTGCCTTCTCTTCCTTTGTGCAGGCGAGTTCAGAACGTGCACACGGGCCTCGACCTGACGGTGCCGCAGCACCAGGAGGTGCGGGGCAGGATGATGTCGGGCCACGTCGAGTACCAGATCTTGGTGGTGACCCGGCTGGCTGCCTTCAAGTCGGCCAAGCACAGGCCCGAGGATGTCGTCCAGTTCTTGGTAAGCTCCCGCGGAGGCCCAGGCCCAGAGTTGGGGCGTCTCCGGGGGTCCGCCCAGGCAGCCCTGCCCGCCGGGCTGTGAGTGGAATCTGAGAGGGAGCACTTCTCCAGCCCACATTTGCTCGCCCTGTGGGCGCCAGAGCCGTGTTGGTGACCAGGACCCGAGAGAGGCAGGCGCAGACGCCCACAGTCACCGTGGGGAGGGGCCTTGTGAAGAGACAGGGACAGGCGGTGACAGGAGCACACGGGGGCTGTGGAGCACCAGCGAGGGGCACCTCGCCCACCTGGGAGCCGGCTTCCGGAAGGCTCGGAAGAGGTGGGGGCCGAGCTGTGTTCTGAGGAGCAGGTGGGCGAGGGGAGAGAAGGGCGTCTCGGGCAGAGGGCGCAGAAGCAGGGTGCACCGTCCACGAGGCTGGAGCGCAGGAGAGGGGCCGTGCCCGTGGCGCAGGGGCAGGTGGCAGCAGCTCTGAGGCCAGCGTTAAAAGTCTACGCGTGGGAGCAGTTGCCCAGAGAACGGACGTGGAGAGCAGAGAGAAAGCTGAGGAAATTCAGGGCCTTGCTCAGGGACGGTCAGAGAAGAGGCAGTCTGGAGTCCAGAGGCTAAGGGCGTTTCTGGAAAGGGTAAGACCGCAAACTCACTGATGTATTGTTCATTGACCCTTTGGCCGCTTATAAAATGGGGCTGGACCTTGTGACTCAGAGGGGCAGCCTACGAGATCGTTAGGATAAAGGTCAAATGAGCAGGTGTCGCGCAGCCAAGAGGGGAGCAACGGCCAGGCCAGCTCGTGGCTGCAGGTTTGCACCCAGGTTGGTTCCGAATCTCCTGGCAGCCAAGGCCAAACTTCGAGGGAAAAGTATGGCTCCAATCTGCCTGTGAGGGCCGTGCGGCAGCTGCACATGTGGTGTCTGACGAGGAGAGGGGCTTCTGCTCCAGGTCGCTCCTCACACCACCACTCACCGAGCACCCAGGTGTGCTGTGAGGTGGGGGATCTGTGTCTGTGTTGTCCCAAGCATGGCCATGCTCTTCAGGGGGATTTGCGGCTTCCCGGGAATCTCACCTGGCCTGGATGGTGCTCAACACCCCCTCGTTGTTAGGGAAGGGGGCCGAGGGGGAGAAGTGAGGCTGGCGTCCCTGGCGCGACGGGCAGGGTTCGGGTGGTGCTGGGGGAACTTGTCCGGTCGCGCGGAGGGCCGGCGTCACGTGCGAGGCCGTGGAGGGAAAAGGCTTAGACAGTGCCACATCATCCTGGGGCCACTGTTTCCTAACCAGTGAGACCCCCGCCCCTGGCGGGGTGCGTGCAGGTGCTTCTCAGCGTTCTGAGACCCCATCAGGGCAGAGGGAGACTGGCCAGTGTTCCCTGGGGCACCCGCGGTGGAGCCCCCAGTTGCATACCCTAAGCGTGAAAGCTCCTTGAAGTGTCACGATTTAGCCGAGAAAGCTAATGAGCGTCCTGCGTTCCGCTCCTTGAAGAGAAGCCCACGTCTCCAGGTAAAAAGGCGCCTGGCCGCTCCCGCTGGGGGGAGCCCCCTGCAGAGGGGCCACTGTGTGTGGGTGGCTCAGCAGTCGTGCCCACGTGCTCGCCGGGCGGCACACACGTGTTCAGGAAGGGACACGCATCACGGTACCGTGCCTCTGGCGGGAGGCACACGTCAGGGTCGGCTCTCTCTGCTCTGAGTGCGCACTCCGCCTCCTGTCGGGGCCGGCACAGGTAGCCACCTGAGGAGGCCCTTGCTTTGGGACCTGGGTGGGGTGGGAGCCCTGGAGACCCCACGGGTCTGAGAGCCGGGCCCACGGGGCACAGTCAGGCCAGCAGAGGGCGCTCGGCCTCCACCGCGGCCTCTGCCTGGCTGGGGTCAGCCGTCCCCTCCCTCAGGAAGGGCGGGAGCCCTTCCCAGGTGACTCCACACGCAGGGGCTGTGAAGCCCCCTCCTCCCCAGCCGCCTCCCTGCTCCTAGCACCCTCACGGGTCCCCCTGAGTTGGCACATTGGGGTGCGGGGCGCAGCCCAGGCTGGGAGTGCACGTGTGAGCAGCACGAGACCCCACCCCCAGGGTCCAGAGGAGTCGGGAGCAGGCCCAGCCCCGGGGGAGGCCGGGACCCC
>JAQZBX010103669.1:0-11038 GCA_029593785.1 Cabassous unicinctus | reverse complement strand
TTCCCTTCCCTCCCTCCAGTCTCCTTATCTGGGCCATTATGGCTGTCTAGGCTGATTTGTAGTTTCTAGTCTTGAACCATGAGTACCTCTGTCACCAATGGCACTTGGTGTTTGACCATGTTGTAGCAGAAGATAAATGCAGATGTGAATTTTAGAAGCCCAGATTCTCTTCCGAGCTCTGGCCTTGAATTGTAAAATAAGCTGTTCTGGGCACTTCATTCCGCTTTTGGAGATCCCCTTGACCCTATCCATCTCCGATGAACGGAGTAGCAATTCCTCCTCTTTGCTTAGGTATGGGGGAGATCTCAAGACAAACAATCCATTACATGTGACTGCATGGATGAAACTGGAAGACATCATGTTGAGTGAAATAAGCCAGACACAAAAAGATGAATATTGTATGATCTCACTGATATGATATATTTAGAATAAGCAAGTTCATAGAGTCAGAAACTAGAATACAGGTCACTAGGGCATGGGGTGGGGTTAGGTCATTGGGAGTTAATGCTAAAATTGTACAGAATTTCTGTTTGGGGTGATGGAACAGTTTTGGTAATGGATGATGGTGATGGTAGCACAACATTGTGAACATAATTAACAGCACTGAATTATGTATTTGAATGTAGTTAAAAGGAGAAATTTTAGGTTGTATATATGTTACTAGAATAATATCAAAAACAAACAAAAAATAGGACTCAGTTCAACACAAACATTGAACTGTGGTTAATAGTACAATTATAAAAATCATTATTTCATGAATTGTAACAAATGTACCACGCTAATGCAAGGTGGTGATAATAGGGAATTCTGTGTTCTATACATGATTTTTTAGTAAAATTGCATCTTATGTAATGTAAAAAAAAAAACGCATTAAAAAAAAAAACAACAATCATCAGGGCTTCTGAAGTTCTCTCCATGTATTTATTCTGACTTTTCATTAGTGATCCCCATGGCTTCCCAATGGTCCTATGATAAAAACCACAAATTTTACTGTGGCCTTCAAAGCTCATCGTGTTCCAACACCTGCACCTCCCCCTGCCTCATCTGGCGCCATAGACCCTTTGTTTTTTATGGCTCATCCCCACTGGCCTTCCTTCACTTTTTTAAACACCCCAAGCTTCCTCCTACTACAAGGTCTTTGCACAGTATCTTTGCCTGGGAACTTCTTATCATCCCTCTAGTTACAACTACTCATCCTTCTTATCTCAATCAATGACTACTTAAGAAAGTATTTCCTAGCTCCTAGAATAGTTTGGACACTATTAAATGCTCCCATAGTACTATGTATTGTTCCTTTATAACACTGGCCATGGTTGTTTACATTGACTATTGTAATTAATTGATTAATGTCTGTCCGTTACCCTGGATTCTGTGACTCATAATGATAGGGACTCCATCTGCTTTTGCTCACCAGTGTAGTCTTAGGTACTCAATGGACGTTTATTGAAAGTTTGAATGAATGCCCTGGATTGTGTTATGGGTGGCTCAGTAGCCATTTGAATTATTCAGATCCAGGTGCCAACAATCCATTTTGCTAGAAATTAAACTAATACCACATGAGTGTATGGGGTCTGATCATATTTAATATAGATGTCTGTGAATTGAAGTATTTTTGAATCGTATCTTAATATGGATCCCTGTTCCTAGTCCGTTCAGTTCAGAACTCTGTATTTAATCCAAAATATTATGGGTTTCATGTTCATTTCAGAAATCCAGACTATTATGGGATAAATTTATACTTATTAGAGGTAGTTGGCCAGTGGACAGTGCATGTTAAAGGAGAAAGCATTCAGACAATTAGTATACTGTAGTGGCTGTGAGCCCAGGTTCTAGCATCAGTTATTGCTTATAGGCCTGTTATCTTGTACAAATTATTTAGTGTTTCTCTAAGTCTGTTTCCTCACATAAAATAGAATAGTATTCGCAACTGTGATGGTTAGGCTGATGTGTCAACTCAGCCAGGTAATGGTGCCCAGTTGTTTGGTCAAGCAAGCACTGGGCTAGCTATAATACATGGACATTTCATGGACTTTAATCATCAGTGAGTTGATTGCATAGATGGCTGGTTACATCTACAATCAACCAAGGAGATTGCCGTCAGCAGTGGGTGACATCTTATCCAATCAGTTGAAGGCCTTAAAGGGAAGTGATTTCAGCATTCATAGAGAGAATTCCCAGTTCTACCTTGGTCAGCCAGTGTCTCCTGGGGAATTCATCAAGGACCTTCATTAGAGCCCCTGGTTTGCAGCCTGCCCTGTGGAATTTGGACTTGTGCATCCCCACAGTCATGTGAGAGAATTTTATAAAATCTCATATTTTTTACAGATATCTCCTGTCAGTTCTATTTCCCTAGAGAACCCTGACTAATACAGCAACTTCCATGTAAAATTGATTAGGGTGAAACAAGATGATATATACAAAGTGCATATCGTAGTGCTGATCATCAAGCAAATGTCCAATATATGTTAGGGCTTATAAGATTAAGGATTTAATACATATTATTAAATTACTAATTAATATTAATTGGCTTTCCTCCAAAATCACAGATTTCATTTCCTTTTGCAACACGCAATGTGGTAGCCATTGTTAGTCATGATTTTAGATGACATCTAGACCTTAATTGAAAATCTGGATATAGAGTCTTGTAGGACATTAAAATTTTTAATTGACATGACAGAAAAAAAGCAAGTAGATTTTTTCAGGAAGGGAAAAAGTCATGATTACTCTATATTCTTTTTTGCTGATTTCCCAATGAAAATCATTTTTTTCTACCACAAACATTCCCACATTATTGCTGGGTGCTTATGGTAACCTTACAGCCTTCCCTAGAATAAAAGCATATCCTCTGACATTTGGAAAAATGAGGTGTGCGGCTATTTTTAGACAGACTGAAATAGCAGGAGTAAGTTTCCATTTATAGGAACTGTAGGAGTCTTCTCCTATGTCTGGGACAAGGTAATGACTTCTATGAAGTAATGACTGCCATCATAAATTCCCTCTCACTGATGATTACCTACCTCTTTAGTGGTCTTTGTATTATGCTATTCTGTCTTTTTAGTATCGAGAATGAGACACTGGTTGTTCTTTACATTTTATCATTTCTTTCTTCTTGGGCTGGAAGAAAATGAGAAGCAGAGGCAGACTACCTCTCATGGCCAAATTGTTCCTGGCTAGTAAAACTGCAGGAACTGTGCATTAGGGTGTCTTCCATAAATCAGCCTTGGGGAGAATTAGGTGCTGAGAGATGGAGGAACGATGTTTAATCATCACTTGTAGGAAATCATTAGCTGCATACCCTCATTCTGCCACTTGCCCATTCGTCATTCCCCAATTGCTAGTTTTCCACCAGATCATTAACATTTCTCAATGACTTTCTAAATGCAGAGAAAAACCACAGAAGGGGTGAAGGATGGGGGGACATTATGGAAACACACAACTGAGAGATGTCTCTGCCACTTGCCTGCTGCTCCTGTGAATGTGAATGGACCAATGTAAGAACAACATGATCGATAACTTGGCCAGCCAGCTGCCACCACTAGAGCTAAAGAAGTTTTTGCCTCTGAAACCTGTTCTCCTCGTGCAAAAATAAATAAACTGGTCTCCTAAATATTTTCCCCTTGACAATGTGCCAGACAGCACTATCTTTTCTTTGGTATCATAACGTCAGCATGGACAAGGAAAGTGACAAAGTTGGGTGTCATGAGAGATAAGGAAGGGGAGGATTTAGGAAATGAATTGTCTCCCCAAATTTGCAACCCCTAACATCCTGGACAGGGAAAATGACACCTTAAGATTTTTGACATTCTACAAAATAGTGAACTAGGCAGGTCAGTGAAACTGAACTGGTTCACTGACTGAATGTATTAATGAACTCCTGTAAAAAGTTTGATCCAATAGTGATGCAGAGAAAGACAGCTCTGTTCAGCAATTTACAGGAAGAGAGAGTATTCTAGCCTTGTTTTCTACTCTTAGAAAATACTTTTTAATGCCAGTGCATGTACACAGAATGATTTTTCTTAGACAAGTACCTCATTTTCCTCTCGTTGTTTCCCTAATTAATCTTGGCCATGGGTCTTGGAAACTCTCAGCTCCCACTTACTGTCTCCCGGGTATGTCTACAAGGTCAATAATCACAACAACAAGTTCACTGAGAACTTACTATATGTCAAGCAATATAAGAGAAAGCTTGGCATAGACTAAAAGAGTTCATTTGTACAATCACACTTTAAATAGTAAGGGTTATTATCCTGATTTTACTGATGAAAAACCTGGTGTGAGAGCAATAATGATTTTCCCAAGTTGAAACAGCTTAGACAGGAAAAAGCCAGGTTTTGAGGGGCCTAAAGTTTATACTCTTTGAGAGTCTCTTTTTAAGAAAAAGAAAAAAAAAAGAATGCAAATTTAAAAAGAGGACTGCAGTAGGAGCCCGTGCAAGTGGGGAGCACTGTAGCTTAAGCTTCATCAGCTCCAGGGTAAATCTGCTTCACTCAGCTCGTAGTAGAAGAGGCAGATCTGACCCAGGTCTACCTGAGATCTCGACTGCGTACAGACTTCTTGTATATAGACAAGATGAGAGCCCAAACAATCTGAATTCAAATATGAGATAGCAATTTTAGCATGCCAATAGTCTTTGAGTAGGAGATTTTGGTAAGTTTAGGTGAGAATGAAAAGTTAATAATGGATCTGTCTCTCTGACTCCAGAATCATTGCCAGTTTCTGTAGGACTCTGAGGAAGGAAGCTATGACTGGGGGGGGCCCTGGACAAATCTACAAGAAAGCCAAGTCAGTTGAGAGGGGTTAGGAAATGGGAACCAGAAGAACTGGGTTCTATCTGTCTTACTATTAATGAGCCATGTAACTTTAGGGGAGTTAACTTTGGTGTCTTCAGCTTTGAAATCAGGAAGATTTTACTCTGGCCTTGGAATTCTGTGATTTTAACATAAAGAATTTTTTAAAAACATTATCTTTGGCGTTCCTTCTTGTTGAATATTTATGGGAAGGGTTGAGCATATTTTAAAGAAAATAAATCCAAGGGAATTGCAGAAGTGGAGAGAAAAGGATAAAGGTTATTTTGGTTAGGGTGAATAGAGGCAGAATCAGGGTATAATAAAAAAGCACAGCACTAAAAATAAAGTCCAATATCTAATCCCATAAAATTCAAGCCTGCATAAATTGCATGTAAGTGAAATGCAGGGTTCAGTAGCAGAAGATGGGAAGAATCACTGATCGCGGGATACTTGCATTTGCCTTGCTGAGGGTGCGTCTTTGTCCTGTATCACCCTCCCTTGCCTGGTCTCCATCGACAATATCAACAGAAACAGCTACTATAATAGTAACTTGCAGGTATTTATTGACAGTGTGTTTGTGCTTTCTGTGCATGGACACTCGGGAGGCGCCTCCGCTCAGGTAGTCTCCCAAATATTTTCCCATAAGAAAAAGGTTCTCAGGACACATCACACCCAGAAAACTAACCAATAAAGTGGCTTAGGACTTCTTGTTCTCAGGGAATAGCAGTGCAACATGGTGCTAATGTTGATAATTTGTGCTCAACAGATTAGAAAAAAAAATACAAAAATTGTGCTGATTTATATTATATATACACCCCCCCACACACACATACATGTTTAAAAAGGGTGAGGAAATAGAGGAAGTGGCCAAATGCTAAGGCAAATTTCTTGGATGTTTCATGTACTTTAGAAATTATAGTTCTTGGTTCTTTATTTTTATTTTGCTTCTAAACTTATGATTTTCCTTTTATGGCAATGAAGGTAAATGCCTAACACAACTTTCACCTTTATTGGCTGTATTAGTCAGGGTTCTCTCGGGAAATAGAATCAACAGGAGATATCTGTCAATAATATGAGATTTTAAAAGAGTCTCTCACGTGACCATGGGGATGCACAAGTCCAGGTTCCCCAGGCAGGTTGCAAATCAGGGGCTCCAATGAAAGTCCGATGAAAGGTCCTTGATGAGTTTCTGGGAGAAGTTGGCTGTCCAACGACGAGCTGGGAAATTCTCTCTGAATGTTGAAATCACTTCCCCTTTTAAGGCATTCAACTGATGGGATAAAAGCGTCACCCATTGATGATGTAACCTCCCTGATTGATGCAGATGTAATCAGCCATCCACGCGGTAAACTCACTGGTGATTGAAGTCCATAAATGCTCTTGTATTACAATTAGCCCAGTGCTTGCTGGAACAAACACCTGGACACAATTACCTGGCCGAGTTGACACATTTACCTAACCATCACAGTCCACCCCTTGTCAACTCGGCAATCATACACATTACCCTAAACCATACTTAGTCTCTAAGTAAAAACAATAACAGACAAGCATACATATATATTTTCACCTAACAATGTTCAACTCCCCTGCGTACAACCGGAAATGCATTAATTCCCCACAGAACAGGGTGCAAGTCCTTGGGTAATAGTCACTCTTAAACTTGACATCCTTAAATATTATGATGTGGAATTAATACAACTTTTCATATGATAGGGGGAAAGGTTGGGGAAGAAAACAAAGAAATTCGTTTTGTGTACATATACAATCATACTCATAACGAAACATGGAAGAAGGGTTCATGACTATTACAGCCATCTGGCAATTTGATGTAATTATGAATTCCAAAAATATCATTTGATCATGCTTGTAAACTGATCTGTTAATCTGGGCATGATTGAGTTATGATTGGCGCGTTGACTGGGCCACCTCAGTAGGGCATTGAGCCCCACCCCTTGGTGGGTGGGGAATCAAATATAAAAGACATGGCAAGAACAGAGTTGCAGCAGTTTTTGAGAAGCAGTTTTGATGTTGGAAAGAAGGCCCCAGGAGAAGAGAAGTGAGCCATTCGCCTGATCGTCTACAGCTGACCTTGTCGAGGAAACAGGAGCTAAGCCTGGAGAGAAATGCAGCCCCGGGAAGAGAGGAACCCAAGAAGCCTGAACCCTGGCAGACGTCGGCAGCTGTCTTTCTCCAACACGTGACAATGGACTTTGGTGAGGGAAGAAACTTATGTTTTATGGCCTGGTAACTGTGGACTTCTACCCCAAATAAATACCCTTTATAAAGACCAACCCATTTTTGGTATTTCACATTAGCACCCCTTTGGCTGACTAATACATTGGCCATAATTATCATTACATTTTGGGAATGGATCAAAAATGAAATAAAGAAAGGGACAAATGTTGTTCCGAGATTATTGGGCATGTGTAGGAAAAGAGAGGAGAGGAGGGGGAACATATATGAGTACTTATGAAAGTGATTATCTGATAGGGAAAGACAGAGGGGAAAAGTGAAGGTGGGAAGCCTTTACTATCTCTCCTAGGAGTAAGAAAGGGAGTTGGATTAGGAAGTTAGTCCTACAGTCACTGCTTGTAACTATTGAGCCTTCCAGAATCAAGTCAGGATTGGAGGGAAAGAAAGATGAAGGGAGAAAGAAGCATGATAGTATGGACAGGTGTACAGGTGAGTATATAATGTTAAAATGTGAGTATATAATGATAAAATTCATGGATGCAAACATATGTAGAAAAAGTTTAAACACATCTACAGTATAGATATATGCAATTATCCAACAGGGTTACCATGAAGTAAGATAGGAGTAGGATGGTACATTGGTGGGAAATATTTAACTGATATTAGCTCTTTTTTTGCATGTGTATGTGTGTGTGTATTTATAAAGGAACTGAGACATGTAAAATGGTAACGTGGATTAACCATTTATAAGATGGGCCTATGGATGTCTCTTTACTTCTTTTTATATTTGAGTTATTTTTAAGACAAATTAAAATGTATAACTAAACACATTTTTTATTAGAGCAGTTGTAGTTTTACAAAAAAAAACATGCACAGAGTGAAAAATTCCCATGTATCCCCTCACACACACACACAGGTTTCCCTACTATTAACATTTTGCATTAGTGTAATACCGTTGTTACAATTGATTCAAAAATATTATTATAAACATATTATTAACTCTAGACCATAGTTTACATTAGGGGTCATTCTTTGTGTTGAACACACAAAGAATGTGTGTTCTATGCTTCCCCCCACCCTGGTAACTTTATATAACCCAAAAGTTCCCTTTTTATCCACTTTTATATATATAATTCAGTGGTGTAAATTGCATTTATGAAGTTGTGCCTCCATTACCTTGATCCACTGTCAAAACTTTTCCATCACTCCAAACAGAAATTCTGTACCAATTAAGTATTAAGTCCCCATTTGTCACCCCTACCCAGCCCTCTATTCTAGTTTCTGACTTTAGGAATTTTGCATATTATGTTTATTTCATGTTAGTGCAATCGTACAAAATTTGTTTGGCACTTGACATGATATCTGCAAGGTTGTAGAATGCATCAGAACTTGATTCCTTTTTATAGCCAAATAGTATTCCATTGTATGTATGCAACACTTTTTGTTTATCCATTCATATGTTGATGGGCATTTGGGTTGCTTCCACCTTGTGGCAATTGTGAATAATGCCTCTATGAACACTGGTGTGCAACTATCAGGTTCAGTTCCTGCTTTCAGTTCTTTTGGGTATATACCTAGAAGTGGAATTGCAGGGTCATATGGTAATTTTGTACCTGAATTTCTGAGGAAACGCCAAACAGTTTTCCACAGTGGCTGCACCAGTTTACGTTTCCACCAGAAATGAACAAGTGTTCTAGTGTGTGTGAAATGGTTTCTCACATGGTTTTGACTTGTATTTCCCTGATGGTTGTTTGTGTTGAGCATCTTTTCATGGGTTTACTGGCCATTTGCATAAATTCTTTGGAGAAATGTCTATGTGAGTCTTTTTCTATTTTTTAATTGGGTTGTCTTTTTTGTTAAGTTGTAGGAGTTCTTTATATATTCTGAATACTAAAATCCTTATCAGATACATGGTTTCCTATATTTCCTTCCATTCTGAAGAGTGTCTTTTAGTTTTCTCAGTAAAAGAATTTTTATTTTACAAAAGTTTTTATTTTGATGAAGAGCCACTTACAATTTTTTTTCTTTTGTTGCACATGATTATGGTGTGAAGTCTAACAAACCATTGCCTAACACTAGGTCATGAAGATGCTTTCCTGTGTTTTCATCTAGGAATTTTATAGTTTTGAGCCTGATATTTAAGTATTTGATCCATTTTGAACTAATTTTTGTATATGATGTGAGGTAGGGATCCACCTTCAGTCTTTTGCATATGGCCATCCGGTTGTCCCAGCACGATTTGTTGAAAAGACTATTCTTTCCCCACTAAATGGACTTGGCACCCTTGTTAATAATCACTTGGCCAGGGCCCCACCCTGATCAAGATGGCGGAATGAGATTTAGGATGTTACATTTAAGCCCCATGGTAGCTTTATAGGAAATATCAGAGAATATGCAATCTCATAGAGATAGGAATTAGAGCACAGGTTCCCAGAGCTGAGGAGAAAGGGGCATGGGGAGTTAATGCACAATAGGTATAGATTTTCAGTTTGTGTAGATGGGAAAGTTTTGGTAATGGAAGGTTGTTATGGCACCAAAATATTGTGAATATGATTAATCCCACTGAAAGATACGTTTGTGAGTGGTTATATATATTCCCACAATTAAAAAGTAAAGTGCAAATAAAGATACAATGACAAGTGCAATACATGATCCTAGATGGGAGCAAGCAAGGGAGGAGTAAAGGCTCAAAGATATATTATTGAGATACAAGAAAAAAATTATTGTAGGCTGTAAGCTTTATATCAATGGGAAATTTCTTTTTTATTAATATTATTTTGAAAGAAACTTTAGATTATGTAAATGTTATATAAAAAATGTAGGGGATTCCCATATACTGCACCCCCTCATCCTCCCACACTTCTCCCCATTAGCAACATCCTTCATCAGTGTGGTACACAAATTACAATTGTTGAACACATTAAGCATTGCTACCAACCATGGTCTATAGTTTACACTATGGTTTATACTCTGCACCACACAATTTTATAGGTTTTGACAAAATGTACAATGGCCTGTATCTGTCATTGCAATGTCATGCAAAACAATTCCAATGTCCCCAAAAAATATCCACGTTTCTCCTACTCTTCCCTCTCCCTCTCCTCAGAACCTCCAGTAATCGCTGCCTTTATATTAATGTTACAAGTTCATCTGTTACTAAAATAATGTCTACCTTAGTCCTTAGTTGTATCCCCCCCCACCTTTGTTTGCTCATTCCTCAGTCTTGAGGATTTTGGGATGGTAATGCCTACCCTGCTTCTGACTGAGAAAGGCCTTAGATCCCATGGGGCAGATGGGTGGAACTATCTTGTTTGTTGTTGTAGACACACTATGATATTTGGGATGGGTGTTGTCCATCACCATCCTTTTGTTAGTTGTCCTGGGTGAGTCCAATGAATTGGAGGGTAGGTGTTGGCTGCAACTCTGCTGAGATTTAGTGCTCAACTAATGTATGAATAGCTGGAAGATTTAAGTCTCTGGGACACATATTTAATGGGTATAATGCTAATTTTAGTTTCAAATAAAAAGGGCATAAGAATCATGTGTAGGAAAATTATAAATGAGTCCAACTCCGATACTTTGGGGGATAGGTCATCATATGTTCCAAGGTAAGGCCCACTGACAGGGTGCTGAATTCCTGAGGTTGTCTGCCTTGCCTATAGTGTCCAGAGGTCTCTAGAGCCCTCAGGAGCCCTCCTGCTTGAGGCACTGTCCAGTGCGGCCATCGGTGAGATCCTCCTAAGATATGCATAAGTGAAACCTTTGGAATGACCTTCCTACTCACTTTGAAATCTCTTAGCCATAAAAACTCATTTCTTTTAATATTTCCCCCTTTTGGTCAAAGTCTCTTAAACTTGGTAACTGCACTTAAGGTAGTTACATAAGTGAATATTTCTATTTTTATTTTTTAAAATATTTTTTATTTTCATAAGTGAATACTCTTGTGATTAGGAAATGTACATAGAAGTATTAAGTGTTTAAGGAGCATTATGTATACAACCTACATTCAAGTGTTCAGAAAATGGGTCAGTAGACAAACAGAAGGCTATTAGATAGAT
>JAQZBX010103668.1:0-11033 GCA_029593785.1 Cabassous unicinctus | reverse complement strand
GTTGTCGCCGTGCATTAAAGATGAAGCGTCTGCCACGATAGCATCATCTTCACTGCTGCTACCTCCAATCACAGGCTTGACTGGTAGTGTAAGATCGAGGTTGTGAGTTTTGCTGCCGCCCCGTAGGTTGTTGTGCACTAATTCTGAAATGATCATTTTCTCAAAAGCAGTATCATTCAGACTTAGTCCACAGTCTACGTCCACAGTCTACGTGGGCTGATGCGGCAAGACCTCACAGCAAGGGGGAGATAAGCAGACACAGAGAAGACACGCAGCGAATGGACACAGCAACACAAGCGGCAAGGGGGAGATAAATAAATAAAATAAATAAATCTTTAAAAAAAAAAAAATACATAAGTCAGTGCTGCTGTGTCCACGGTGCTGTGAACACAACATCCATCATCCAGCGTTCCCATCACCCCTGACAGAACCGCTGCACACTTTGAACCCTGACGCCTCATTCCCTGCCCACAGGCAGTCCGTATTCTAGTTTCTGACTCCACGAATTCTGAGACTCTACAATGTCTGTCCTTTTTTGTCTGGCTTATTCCACGCAACACGGGGTCTTCAGGGTTCACCCACGTTGTTGACTGTGTTGCTGGGAAGTCACCGGCACGCTTAGGTCTCCCACTCCTTTTGCCCTCTTGCTTGTTAGTGTGCAGGTGTCTGCTAGGTTTCTATCTTGCAAGGCACTCTAGGCAGCTGGGGGAGATTGGGAGAACCAGCCGCGGCCGCTTGCCAGGCAGTCAGCCTCCAGGGGTACCAGGCACAGCTGGTCCCTACTCTGAGGCAGTGGAGCTGCCATCCCCTGACCCCGAGCCCAGCAGTTGGCCTCCCGGGGGGCAGGCCACGGCGGGATCTCTTGGACCCTCTGTGCTGTGTAAGTAATAAATGGTCAATTGCTAGGAGTCACTGTTGTGCCTGAGCCTGTGTGCCCACGTTGTACCATTCGGCAACACGCTTGACTGGGTTTTGGCACAGAGAGCAGGGTGCACAAGGAATTGTGGTGTGGGTTGGCTTTTTTGATGGCTCTTTTCATCACTCTTGTGTTCCTTTGGTTATATGCCATCTGGGACATCTTGGACAACACAAGACTCAAGGCTCCAAACTGAAGGGTCGCCCGCCCTACCAGCCCAGGTAGAGGTACTGCCCGTGGCTAGGGGACCTAGGTGTTTTGATTCCAGCGTTTGGGGGAAGGACAGCGATAAGTGAGATTTTGAGAATCCCCCACGAATGCCAGGGAGTTGGCTCACTGGTTCCACACAGATCAGTGAGGTGGGGGCTTCCACTGCCCTAGCTCATGACCTCTTCTATCTGTTCTTATTCTGGACCCAGGCACACCTGCTCTTGATTGATCTTGAGCTTAGTGTGAGGATTTGAAAGGGGCCCCTGAATGGGGCAACAAGCTAGTTCTCTCCCTGACCCAAGCCTTCCTCTGGGAGATGTGATGGAGCAGGTTTATCGTCCCCATCCTCTTGGGGCTCCGACTCACCGAGCTATGGTCTTGTGGCTTCTAGAGCAAGGGGTCCCTAAGGACACCAAAGATGGGATCTCTGATGGAGAACTTCGGGAAAAGTATAAACCAGAAGGAGGGCCGTGGGCTCACCAGGGACGACCTGCCCTTGCCCAATCCCATCCCCACCATCCCCAGATACAGTGGTGGGCGAGGAGGAGGATCTGGAAGACCTGTCTCTCCCTTTGGCCCTGACCGAGGAGCCCGGGAAGGCCCTCTCTGCTCAGACTTGACTACATTGAAAATGGCCTGGGGGTGGGGCCAAGGGTCCTGCCCACCCCCCAGGGCCTGGAGGCCATACCCAGGGTGCATGTGCAATTTGGGGGCAGTGAATAAACCTTTACGGTGCTTTTGGATACAGGCTCCCAGGTCACCCTCATTCCAGGAGACAGAGGGGAGGGGTGGCGAATGGCACTGGGGGGTTGGGGCATTGTACACGATTATGGGGATGGGAGATTATAGCCACCCTGTGGGTTGGTCCTTCTGGCCCCTTAGAAGCCCCAGGGGTTGTGTTTCCCACTGAGGAATGCATTACAGGGACTGACGACCTGCACAGCTGCACCTGCCAGGGACAGTTGTGGGCATGTGCTTCCCTTTCCCAGCAAATTCTGGCCATCACGTGGGGTGAGTGATGGGCCGCACTCCTGGTGGGAGAAAAGACTTTACTGACTCATAAAGGACGTCCTATCTGCGGATGTCCATTCCCTTGTCCCCATTCCATTATCTCTGCCTATAGTAGCCCATTGGCCAGAGAAAAAGGCAAGTGGGGCAAGGCGCTGACCATAGACTATCGGCGCTTGAATGCAGAAGTGCCCCCTTTGGCACCCACGGCCCCAGACATTGTGCCTCTCACAGAGCCATCACGGCCTCCACTGGCATTTGGTAAGCCGCCATGGACTGGCCTTCTCCTCTTCTCCATCCCACTCGGGGAGGAGGGGCAGGAGCAGTTCTCACTCCTGTGGCAAGGCCTACAAGACACCTTCACTGTACTGCTGCAGGGGTATTCGAACTGTCCCCTGCCCATCACCAATGCGTGGGACAGGATTCGAGTAAGCTGCCCCTGCCCAAAGGACTGCAAGAGTTCCATTTTACAGTGGCCTCATGTTGATGGGCGAGAGCAAGAGCAAACCACGCGTTGCTGACTGGGCTTCCACACTCCAGCTGGGCCACAGATCATGGCAGGGTGCAAGGCCCAGCCCGGCAGTTCATCTTCTCAGGCAGCATAGGGGCCAGAGCCCAGTGTGGGATCCCTGACACAGTATGGGAAAAATTACTGTCCCTAAAGTCACCTGCCTCCAAAAAGGAGGCCCAGCAATTGACTGGGCTATTTGCATATTGGCCCCAGCATATTCCTCATCTCGGTATCCTCCTGACACCCTATATAGGGTGACCTGAAAAGTAGAGACTTCCCACTGGTGAACGGAGGAGGAGCAGGCCCTGCAGGAGGTAAAAGCGGCCATTTCAGCTGCCCTGCCTCTAGGACCGTTGAGCCAGGATCTTCATTTGAGCTCCAGGTTTCTTCCGTCCAGGCCCACGCGACTGGTCCCTCTGGCAGAAGGAGAGAGTAACAGGAATGCACAGACCCCTGGGGTTTGGGGCCAAGAAGTTCCCAGACACGGCCCAGCGCTACAACCCCTTTGAGAGGCAACTCCTGGTGTGATACTGGGTCTTGATGGAAACGGAAAGATCACCCAAGAGCTCCCAGGTCCAGAAATCCCATCATTCCTGGGTCCCAGGCAGTACCAGCAACAGAGCAGCATAGAATGAAAGTGGTAATTCAGGATCGCACTGGCCCGGGCCCCCAGGGAGGGACATGCTTGCATGAGCATGTGGTGGAGGCCCCCTCAGCAAGGCTCCTGCTGTAGCACCAGGTGAGGGTCCTTCCCTCCCCAGACTCAAGGACGCCCCACCAGATGACCAGCACTGGCTCACTGATGGATTGGCCAAGCTGGAGCCAGCTGGTGTCTATTGGGCAGCAGCCACTGTTTCCCTTCCCTTGAGCAGGCTATATGCCACCCCTGGTTCTGGAAAAAGTGCCCAGTAGGCCGAACTGCAAGGGGCCCTCTTAACCCTGGAACTCTAGGACCCAAGCACCCCCCAAGTACCTGTTTACTGACTCATGGGCTGTTGCCAATGGCCTGCAGTCTGGTTGGGTTTATGGAGAGAATGTGATTGGAGAACTAAAGGTTCCCCAGTGTGGGGAAGTGGTCTTTGGAAACAACGGGCAATGTGGAGAGCACCATGTGTTACTCACATGGATGCTCAGGGCAAGGTCCTGTATCACAATAAACATCACCGGATGGATCCAGCTGAAAAAGGATGCCCTGAGCTGCTTTTTACCCCCGATGAGACTGGAGACCCTCCTGGGAGGGAGGCAGAGGATGTGCCCTGCCTGGAGGATAAGGACAATGAACTTACCCTCGGTGACATCCATGAAATAGCTCAGCTTTCCGTGGCTGCTTCTGCCCTGGGTGGATCCACCATCAAACTGGACATGTAGATTCCAACTCATGAAACTGTAGGCCCAGGAGCGCAGAGTCCCTCTCTTATTGAGAGGGCCAACCTGCCATTTACCAATGAGAGAGATGGCGATGACAAGCCAGAGCCTGAAAAGGGCATTTAGGGGCTATTCCCAGAGGGACTGCATTGGGCTGCTCATGGCAAGTGGACTGTGTTGGCCTCTCCTGCCATTCCAAGCAGTGCCCTACGCTTTGGTTGTGGTGGATCCCTCTTCAGGCCATGGCCTTGCCTTCCCAGCTTGTTGTGCACACGTGGTACGTACATGGGATACACTGGAAAAGTGGCTCTGCCACCACTTTGGGTACCTAGATGACATCTCCTCTGAGCAAGGATCCCACTTTACCACACAGTCCACTCGAAAATAGCACCAGACCCATGGAGTTAGATGGACTTTCCAGGCCACCCGCCCCCACAGGTGGCCTGCATTGTGGTGAACTCCAATGGCTGCTCCAAAAAGGAGCATCCGACAGAGAATTCTCTGACTGGGTGGACTGTCTGCCCTCCTCAGGCCCTCTGGAAGCTGAACTCAGCAGTTCCCTGGAAAGGAAACATGGCAGGGCCTTACCCCACCTCCTAGTACAGGGAGGGGACAGAAGTGGGAAGAACCCAGGCTTTGCTGCATGTCTGCTCTTACACTCATCAGGATGAGGACTGGCCCCGAAAGGGGGACCAAGGACATGTCACTTAGGATTCCCCTTTGCAGCCACTGTCAGGTGATTATCCCACCCCACTTATTTATTTATTTGTTTATTTATTTATTTTAAATTTTACCCCCCACCATGGTTCCCTCATCTTTCTGCTCGTTTTCCCCAGGAGGCACCAGGAACTGGATCCAAGACCTCCTGCATGGGAGGCAAGAGCCCAGCGACCTGAGCCACACATGCTCCCCGCGGGCTGAGGCATCTGCTGGCTTGAGGCATCTAGCTGGTTGTGGCAGGTTGCAGCATGTAGCTGGTTGCGGCGGGCTGTGGCAGCTTGTGGCATCTAGCTCGCTGTGGTGGGTTACAGCAGGTGCAGCAGCAGCGCGTCATCTTTAGGAGGCACCGGGACTTGAACTCAGGACCTCCCGTATGGTAGGCGGGTGCACAACTGGTTGAGCCACATCTGCTTCCCGATTATCCTGCTTTTTACCTCATTACACCCTCCACACAATTCCCAGGATGGCAGGAGTTTAGGACCACCAGGCGGAGGTGTGGGATGATGGAAGCACATAGGGTGACAATCCAGTGGGCTGGACACTGACACACACAGGAGGTTAGTGGGCGGCACCTACCCCTGGTAGGGCACCAGTCCCCTTGGGAATGGTCATGGGACAACTTCAAACAGTCCTGGCGACTCCCATCTATCAGGAAGGGGTGGAGTGGGCTGAAAGATAAAGATAAGGCACTCAGGGAAGTGGCTGTGGCTCAATTGGCTGGGCTCCCGTTTACCATACGGTGAAGGCAAGCCGGCCTGCTCGGCGCAGTGAGCGAGCTGGCGCAACAAGATGATACAACAAAGGGAGACAAGCAGACACAGAACAATGCACAGCAAATGGACACAATGAGCACAAGCAGCAAGGGGGGCATAAATAAATAAATAAAAATAAATCTTAAAAAAAAAAAAGATAAGTCAATCAGATCAAAAGGAAACGGGTGAGGTTGTAGCTGAAGGCAAGGGACAGACAGCCTGGGCAGCCATCGGAAAAGATAAGTGACCACAAACAGACTAACCGAGATAAGTGCCTCCCACAGGAGGTGCCTGCACGATCACCCTGCCAGGACTGGCTGCTCTTCCCCTCTCCTGTTTCTACGTATGTGGCCCAGTGGCAATCAGGAAGGAAAACACCTTCCTCCAGCTGACCTGGGCCATCACGGCGGCAAGGAAACTGACCAACTGCTGGCTCCGCCATCCGGCCCCTCTCTCCCTCTCCCCTCTTTGCCGAGTCCAGATTCCCACTCAAGGAGCTGACTTCACATCTGTACTAACATCAGGAAGTCCTACGTCTCCACCTTGTGACAACAACGGCACAACCACTGTCCATGCAGCCTTCTTCCCCACACCGCTGGACAATCTGCTGAGATGCAACAATGCCTGATATAATGGACCTGGAGATTGCTCGGATCCCTGAGATGACCTGCGACTGTCTAGGGGTGGGCTGTGCCCCTCCAGGGTTTATCTTCATTTGTGGAGGAAACAAAACCTCCACCGGTTGGGCCTCTCCCTTCATAGGTTGTTGGACAGACAGGCAGTGCACTTTTGAATTTCTGATGGTCCCCTTGAAACAAGCCCACTCGCTGCAAAGTGTACAAGCAGATTCTACATGGGGCATCTTCAGCTGGCTCCTGGGGGGCTGGGGAGCACGGGTGCAGTCGTCACTCCAGCCAGGCCTGATCACCCTTCTTGGAGTAATGGTCTGCACAGGAATCACCAAAGCCCTCCTAATGTACTGCAGCCGCTGATGTTCCCAAACTTTTACTGTCAACATCGTTGACAGCTATCGGCCGATAGACCCAGCCTATCTCCGCCTTCATGTCCAAGGTGGGAGGTGGGCTAATGTTGTGAAAGCTAATGTGGAGGAGTGTAGGCTAGGCCTGGTCGTGAGGCCAAGGGGTGGACTGCTAGGGAAGTCATAGACACACTTAGCAGCCATCTAGTCCTTGTCTACCATTCTCCTTTCCCCCTCTTGTTTGTTTGCATGCAGGTGTTTGGTATGTTTCCATTTGTGCCTGTTGGCTTGCAGGTATTTAGTATGTTTCTATTTCACAAGAGACTGCAGGCAGCTATGGGAGATCCATGAAATCTTAACCAGCCCCAGCTGCTTGCTAGGGCACAAAGATTGCTCATTGGCAGGGCCCCTTCCCCCTAGAGTGTATAAAAGCCCGGCACTAGGGCAGTGCAGGTGTCCCTCATCACTGATGCAGAGTGGGGCATGTGGAGCTGCCACTGGCCAACACTGACCCAGGCAGTTGGCCTTCCCAGAGGACTAGCCATGGTGGAACCTCTTCCCCTTCTCTCTAGGACCCTCTGCACTGTGTAAGTAATAAAGTGGTCATTTGCTTGGATTCTCTGTTATCCCCGAGCCTGTGTTCTTCCCATAACATACCGTATAGCAACTCACTCCACATATATCAGAACTTCATTCATTTTTATGGCTAAAAAATACTCCATATTGTGTATAACACATTTTGTTTATTTGTCAGTTGATGGACAGTTGGGTTCCTTCCACCTTTTGGAAATTGTGAATCTGCTTTGAACACCAGTGTACAAATATCTTTCTGAGTCCCTGCTTTCAATTCTTTTGGGTATATACTTGGAAGTGGGATTGCTGCATCATACAGTACTTCTACACTTAACTCCTAACTTTCTAAATTATTTTGGATAAGATAATTTTAGCTTCATTTTTTTTTTTTTTTAAAGCAGTGAGTTAGGAGACCTGAAAGAAGCCCAGGCAGGCAGAAAGGAAAGGGGACCCTGTGGTCAGCCAAGTGGGGTTAGGGGAAAACCCCCACCTGTGGAAGCAGAGCCTATTCTGCCCCAGCCCTGAAGGCTGCCAGGGGCCGGCTCCTCTCCACAGGGAATGGAGACTCAGCCTCCTCTGGGGCTCACACTTCCCAGGTCTAGGCCCTGGTAACCCCTCCCAACCCTCAGCCCCACTGGGATGAGCCACAATCCAGAAAGATGTGTCCGCTTCCCTGCTGGCTCCTTTGCAGTGGCTGGGATTGGACAGGAATGCAGGGAGATCCCCAAAAGGACTTTCAGAGGGGCCGGAGCCCACAGGCTCAGGAAAGGGTACTCAGGTCCCCTGCTCAGGACACTGGGTTCTCAGAGCTGGCCCTGGTACTGAACGAAACTTCCTTGGGAGCACAGAGGAGTCTTCTTTGGCATGAAGAGTCTCCCAGCCAGCAGCAGACTTCTCTGACTTCTCAAGGAAGGCTCTGTCATCACATTCCAAAGGGCACACCCTGAATTGCCTCCGTGCTATCAGGAGACCAAAGACCGGCCTGTGAAATAACTTGGAAACAGGGCCACGTGCTCCCTGGAATGAGAGAGCAGGAGTCTAGCAATGAATACAAGGAATTGGTCAACAGGGCTGGAGCTGGAGCGCAGATGAAGTCCTGAGGCCCAGGCTTCAGAGAGAGATTGAGACTCGGTGAGAAGGGTTTATGTGCTCAGCTTCAGTAACAATGCCAGCCGCTTACTCAGTCATTCATTTAACTCAGCAAGTGTGTACTGATGGCCTGCCACGTGCCAGGCCCAGGGCTCAGCACTGGGGATATACTTCATTGAACAAAAGAAACAAAGCCCTCTGTCCCATGGAATTTCTATTCCGGGCACGGGGGTGGAGGTGGGGGCTGCAGGTGGAAGACAGGCAACAAACAGCAGACAATGAATAAGGAAATGGTAGAACGTAGTAGAGGGAGATACATATTCAGAAAGAAAGAGAGAGGAGGAAGGAAGGAAGGAAGGAAGGAAGGAAGGAAGGGAGGGAGGGAGGGAGGAAGGAATGTAGCAGAGGGAGCGGTGGGGGTGGGCTGTCATTTTCAAATGGAGCTGAAATTTCAGGGAGGGAAAACCTCACTGAAAAGGTGACATTTAAGCAAAGATCTGAAGGAGGTGAAGGAGGGAGTCATGCAGGTATCTGGGGAAAGAACATTCCAGGCTGCATGAACAGCCCATGAAAAGTCCTAAGGACTAAGGACGGAGCGTGTCTGGAATGCTTGAGGATCAAATGCTGTGCATTTCTCATATTCTTCAGGCCAGAGTGGCTGAAGCAGAGCAGGCGGGGGGTGGGGGGTGAGGTCTGAAGGGAGGCCTTGGAGACAGCCCTGGGTCTTTGGGTTTCCCTCCGAGTGAGAGGGAGAGCCACTGGAACATTCTGAACAGCGGGGCAAGGAGAGAGGGAGGGAGAGACCAGGAGAGACGATGGGTTTGGGGTGTGTTTTGAAGGCGGAGCCATAGATGGACAGACAGACAGGAAGTGGGGTGTGCGAGAAAGAGGCGCAAAGGATGGCACCTGGGTTTCCGGCCCGGGGTAACTGGAAGGAAGGGGCTGGCAAAGAGCGGGGGGAGCAGGTGTGGGGGCGGGTGGGATTCAAGAATTCCGCTTCGGCTCTGGTGGGCTGGAGAAGTCTATTAGACATGCGAGGGAGATGCTGAGTAGGCAGCTGGAGAGACAAGCCTGGAGTTTGTGAGAGAAATTTGGGAGTCGTTGACATATAGATGATATTTAAAGCCAGAAGCGCGCGCTCTCTGCCAGATGCATGCGCTAAGGCGGTTGATGTGCACCAAAGCCCTTTAATGGAGAGGCTATTATTATCTTCATTCTGCAGATGTAGAAAATGAGGCTCAGAGACAAGGGATTTGCTCAAAGTCTCACAGCCTGTCGATGGCAGAACTGAATTCAAAACCAGGTTGCCTGACTCCGAGGCTTCGCTCCTAACCCCTCGGCTGTACAGCGACCCCCTTGCTTTATCTTTTATGGCGCGGTGTATATGAGAAATGCACAGCATTTGGCTCGAGGAGGGGAAAATCCAGGCGAGAGGAGGGCAGGGCTTTGGAAGCAGCAAACCAAATCACTCAGTGAGGGAGCACATGGACCGCTGCAGAAGCGGAATGTTGGGCATCAGTGAGGATGAGGCTGAATAGAAAGGGGTGGGCCAGATTGGGGGCAGGGCTTAAAGACTGGGCAGAAGAGTCTCCACTGGCTGGAGAAGAAAGCCGGGAGCCATTGAATGTTCTTGAGGAGGGCGTTACGTGGCTAGAGCAGCCCTGGAGAAAGACCGACCAGACGTGGGCACGCAGGCTGGACAGAGTTGGACAACCCAGAGAGGAGAAAAGAGGCACAGAAGTTGCTGAGACTGTCTGGGTGTGATAGATGCGAGATGAGCCAGCGGAAAGGAGGAGGAAGTGAGGATTCTGAGCGTCCGCTGCAAGGCAGCACCAAGCCGAGCCGGTGCCCAGTGTGATGTGGGGGCTGGAGGCAAGGGATGAGTCAAGGACACAGTTTCAGATCCACAGGGCAGCTGGAGAGGTGGGGAAGGCTGCCAGATTGAACAGGAAAAGGGAAGTTGCTTTGAGAGGGAAGTCGGCCCAGCATGTCTTGTTCTTGGGGCCGAGTACCCACGACGGTACAGATTTCTGCCTCGCAGGGGCTCACGTCCAATGCAGACCTGCACTCAGGGCAGAGCGAGCTAAGGGGGCTAATAGAAGGACAGGCAAGAAGTGGCCAGAGGGGGTCGGGACCCACGTGGTGTGTCTGACTGCACTGGACACAGCAGGTCGAAGCCAGGGCAGAGATTTAGGTCAACGGCCTGGGAGTGGATGACGTCAGGGAGGGAGACAGGGTTGCCTTGGACCAGATTTCCTAACCCCTCTAGTTGGTCTCCAGTTTTCTCATGTGTAAAATGTAGGTAATAATAACTCTTACCTCCCAGGGCTGCTGTGAGGACACAGCCAACTCACGGAGAACGCCTCCAGGCCCGCGGTGAGGGCTCAGGACATGACTGAGAGGAGGAGCCCACAGAGAGCCCGGGGAGAACCAGGGAGGGGGTGCCCAGAGAGGAAAGGGGGCTAGTGAGGGCAAGGAGAGTCCCTGAGCATCACCTGGAGGCCAGGCACTTTCCACGCATCACCTCCGTTCATTCTCCCAGCAGCACCACGAGGGAGTGCCTGCCCTCCGGCTCATTTTTAAGAGGACGAAGTCAGGGTCACACATTTGTTCTTGGTCACACAACCAGGAGTGGGTAGAAGGGAGTTGTAGACGATGCTTCCAGAGCATCTGGAACCACTACGGCCCACAGCCCAAAGAGAGCAGCTTTGCTGGAGTGTCAGGGCCAGAGGCCACATTGCTAAGAATTAAAACACAAATGGGCAGAGAGGAAATGGCAGTGAGAGGTGCAGACCACACATCAGAAGTCTGGTCATTTGGAAGCGGGTGTGGCTCAGTGGATAGAGCTCCCGTTTACCATATGAGAGGCCCCCGGTTCACTTCCCAGGGCCTCCTTGTGAGGGCAGGCCC
>JAQZBX010103667.1:0-11038 GCA_029593785.1 Cabassous unicinctus | reverse complement strand
CTTGTTTTGAGACAGGCTCTCAATCTGCTCTTATACTCCTCCAAGGAAGGAGGAGTATAAGAGCACTTGGTACGGGTTTTGTAAGGAGTGAGACGGTTAAGTCATCCTGAATGTGAAGCCCAGGGAGCATGGCCTAGTTGACCGCTGGCCCAAGGTTCTTCTTTGAAGGAAAATAAAGCTTTTGGATGATCATTCACACTGTCATCTCACTTTCTGTTTGCGTTTCCTTCAGTCACTCAGAAGATGAGGTGGGAGAGTATTTTGTAAAGTATACCAAAACACAATTTTTTTTTGGATTTTCATTTTCTAACATTTTCTGAATTTTAACTCTCTAAATGAATATAACATTTCCTTGGGTATCATGACTTTTTTTAGATGTTGGTTAAAATTTTAAACATGTTTCACAGGAATTGGATAATTTTGAGAAGTGAAGAGAGCCAAAGAAGACAATATAAATGTAAAGGAAATGGTAACATTGCCATTTTATAAGTGGCCACGTTCTACAAACAAAACAAACCAACAAAAAAGCTATTTACTTGGTCAAGGTGCCCTGGCTGAAACTCAGCCCTAAGATTTTTGAAGCACTGATGAAGCAATCCCTGTCTCCATTCTTTGGCTCCCATCCTCTCTCGCCTTCTAAGGAACTCTCAGCATGTTTTATCCTCTGTATTTTCAATCATTTTGTCTCAAGTGGATCATCCCATTGACACTTTACCATGCAAAACCCTTTCCCATGTAAGAAAGCATTCATTGTTCCCGCAGCTTAGGCTGGTACTGCCCGTATGTCTCCTCTCCTTTTACAGAAAAGGCAGTTGATTCTCATCATTTGAGGATCCTGTATTCGTGAATCCCCACCAATTTGCTAAAAATGCCAACACGCGCACGCGCAGAGCAAGGAATAAGTCCCAGCTGACGTGGAAGAAGGCTCGTTCTGTCCGCTTAGTGTTGGCGGGAATTTCATAGCCCATAATTACCGTGAATAATGGGAATCTCCACAGAGCTGTCCACACTTGAGGACCCATCTCCTCACCTCCCACTCAATCCTCAAGCCCCATCGTCCTACCAGAATGGTTTTTAATGAAGTGGCCAGTCATCCTCACTGCGTTACATCCAACAGACATTTTTCAGTCCTTGTTTTACTTGACTTCTCAGCAGCACCTCACACTACCGACATCGTGGTCTTTCCCGACACCTTTCTGTGCTCTGAAGTGTGCTGGTCCTGGTGTCCCTTTACTGATGCCCTCTGCAAGCGATTCCTTGTCTACCTGCCCTGGTAGAGCTGGAGCACCTCAAGTTTTCATCCTAGACCTTTTTTTTCCCTTTTCATTTTAAACTGTCTTCCTAGATGAATACCCATCAATCTTTAGAGAAAAAATTCTTCTTATTATTATTGTCACCAGACTCCACGTCTCTTCCAAGGTTGGATCTGAATATCCCACTGGCCACCTGCCTTTACCTGGATGTCTCAATGGCTCTTCAAAGTCATCTGCGCAAGACTGAGCTCACCACCTTCTCCCACCCACCCCCAGGGTTAGTGCTGGGCTCTGCCTACCTCCCCAGCCACCCCCCAGGTCCTCCTCCTGCCCCCAAATTCCATCACCCAGGTTACCTTTCAGCTCTTCAGCGCTCTCCCCAGCCTCTGCACTTTTGCACATGCTGTTCCTTTCCTGCTGCTCTCTTTGCCTCCTAAACTCCCTCTCATCCTTCGGCTGTCAGCCCAGCAGCCCTTTTCTGGGACGCCTCCCCTTAGTCCCTTAGCAACGGAGGAGACTAGGCCCTTGCTAAACATCCTGACAACATCCTCCACTTCTCCTTCAGACGCCATAGTCTGATCACAGTTGGTAATTCCTTATTTACTGGTACTGACTATTCCATGTTAATTCCCATCTTTCTCATTAGACTATTAGCTCCACAAGACCAGACACAGACACTGGTTTGGCCACCACTAAATCCTCAGCCTGGCTTTCAAGGAAATGCTTGTAGAATGAAAGAATAGTTGGGGGAGCTGGATGAAGTTAGATTTTATCTCAATACTAGGAAGCCTTATCTAAAGCATTATTATGGCAGCCCCCCTTTTAAAATTGGAGCAAGAAAGGAAAGTTTGGGCTAGACTCTGTGCAAAGATGACACTGATTTATGAAGAGTTTCACATTTTGAGTAGAACACGGCTGACAGAACAACTGAGAAATTACACATGCACACACGGTATGGTGTTTCTAACCAGGTAGATCTGGCTTTGAATCTGGCTCTGCCACTCATTGTTCAATCTTGGGTAAGTTGTTCAAACTCTCTGAGCCTTGGTTTCTTTGTCTATAGAATAGAGATAACAAAGGCCAACTCGCAGGATGTGATTTAAATGTGCTTATATGTGTAAAATGCCTTTTAGAGTGCCTGTCCCTTAGTAGATGCTACTAGTTTTGATTATCCATTAAAAATGGAAAATGAGAGGCACTGCCTTGAAGGGGTGAGCTCCCCATTGTTGGCAGTATCCATGCAGAGGCTGGTTGACCACTTGGCGTGAGAGATGTAGCTGGGCCTAGATGCCTGGGTGACTGTGAGGTAGGGAGAGGGTTCAGCCCTCCAGCCCCCTGAGCCACTCCTTTCTCCTGCCTATTCAGACACCACCCCATAAGGCCTAAAATGGTCTTGGAGACCGTAGCAGTCTGATATTGTTTATGAATTCCAAAAATAGATACCGGATTCTGTTTGTAAACTAGTTTGTTCCTCTGGGCATATTAGGTTACATTGGATTCAGAGGTCTCACTTTTACTTGATTAAATAATGATTAAGGCTTTGATTGGGCCACGTCAGCAGGACATTGAGTCCCCAACCCCTTGGTGGGTGGTGACTCACAGAGAAACCCCACCGCAGAGAAGGGAAGTTAAGTTTTGAGCTGGAGCCCTGGGAAGTAAACACACAGGAGAAGAACACAGAGAAGCAGGTACGTGAGGAAACAGAGAAGGCTCCACTAGACACTGCAGAGGCCCGGGAAAGAGAGATGAGCGGCTCACCTTATAGTCTGCAGCTGCAGAGACCAGAGCCCTGAGCAGCTGAACCTGGAGAGAAACAAGCCCTGGGAGAGGTAATGAGACTCGTCCCAGCCTACAGCTGATATTGGAAGAAGCTGGGACCATGGAGCCTTCAGAGGAAGAGGGAGGCTGATCCCTTGCAGATGTCGGCAGCCATCTTGCTCCAACACGTGGCAACAGACTTTGGTGAGGGAAGTAACTTACGCTTCATGGCCTGGTAACTGTAAGCTTCTACCCCAAATAAACACTCTTTAAAAAAGCCAACAGATTTCTGGTATTTTGCATCAGCACCCCTTTGGCTGACTAATACAGAGACTATGAGGCCAACTTCTAGCCAAAGTCCCTTTTAGGAGACCCCTGAATCTTTCTGAGCTGTGAGAGTCCTCAGAAAGCATCCAGCCCAGATGGGAAAGTTGAGGTCCAGAGGGCAGAGCAGGGACTTGTCCCAAGTTTAATAGTGAGTGGCAGACCCACGGCCAGGACTCAGCCTCCTGCGTCTAAAGCTCTTATCTTCCCATGGTCCCCAGCTATCCCTCATCAGTTCACCCTGGCCCGGTTAAGGCTGGTGAGTAACAGTTTGCACCAGACGCTGTCGGATGATAAACTACACCTCTCGTGTAGAAAGGATGCTTTAGTGCTGCTCAGGGCTGTGGTGTCAGAGGACAAAGAGCTATTTGTTTGGGACACAAACTGGAGTTACAATCTGGGACCAGGTCCTGGTGGCTTCCTTGTTTGTCCACCCACACATCTGAGGACCTAGAGTCCAGTTTCTTAACTGTTCTTTTAAGAGTATTTCAGAGGCAAAAACCAAACCAAACCAAGCCAGAATGCACAAAGAAAACAACAACGACACAAACCACAGTTGGGATTTTTTTTTAGGTAGTGGGGCTGGTTATTAAACCCGAGACCTTGTATGTGGGAAGCTGGCACTCAACCACTGGGCAACACCGGCTCCCCCAAGTTGGGTTTTTCATTTGTTTGCTTGTTTGTTTGTTTCCTTTTAGGAGGTTCTGGGGAATGAACCTGGGACCTTATACATGGGAAGCAGGCACTCAAGCACTTGAGCCACATCTGCTCCCCTGGTTGGGATTTTGACTTCCATAATCGTCAATTATAACAGCTAATTTTTAGGACTGGTTGAAGAGGAACCAAAGGTATGATTCATAATTTTTGGTTCCATGGTAGATAAGGCAAATGAGGTGAGCATGATGTGATTACACGATGGAACTTTGCCCTACAGTCCATAGGTCTAACGTGTAACCTGTGGCCCCAGAGCACCATCTTTTTGATATTTTTGGCAAAAAACATTTCCTGGGGAACAGATGTGGCTCAAGCAGTGGAGCGCCTGCTTCCCACATGGTGCCTTCTAAAAGCAAACAAACAAACAAACAAAAAAACCAACTCAGGGGAGCTGATGTGGCTCAGTAGTTGAGCACCGGCTTCCCACACATGAGGTCCCAGGTTCAATCCCTGGTTTTGGTACCTCAAAAACAAACAAGACAAAACAAAACAAACAAATAAATTAGAAAAAAAAACCTTCCTAATAAAAGATCTTAAGAAAAATTATAGCAATCAAAAAAAGATGGTTAAGAAATGGAGAGAATTATTCCAGAATGAACTAGATCCAGGGGCTTCTCCATCAGTGAAAAGTTTTGGTTTTAAAAAATGGTTCACACATCTATTTGCTGGTAGTTTAAAGAGATCCTCTATATGTTATTAATGGGTACACACTGGATGTAAAGTTAGAGTACATGAGAACAAAAGCTATATGTGGCATTTGTTCTGAGTTATCCCATACATATGTCACAGGTGAAAAATTCATCATTTTTTTTTACCACTTTCAATTTTTTAAAGTTATCTCTGCTTTTATTTTGGTTGTAACCATAAGTAAACAGTTATGTTCCAATGCAAATACCCACCGATGGTGGGCCATGTAGGTGTGAATTTGATCTGATGAATTATTCCCCCCCCACATATATAAAATTTCATATTTTTTTCTGCCAAAAGTCATGGAGGTTTATTAAATCCTTTGGTCTTAGGGCCTGTCACTTTGAGGAGTTTCTCTGCGGGTCACTTCAGGGTCTCTGTAACTTGTCATGAATAGCTCTTGCATTATGGAGCTGTGTGCAATAGCTAGAAAGATTATCCTCAGAAAAGAAGGGGTGGGGCAGGGAGAGTAAAGGATGGCTCCTGGTCTTGGGGGACAATATCAGAATCCCCTCACTGAGGGGTATAGAGTTTAAAAAATCATAGTCAATATAATTACATATTTTTATGAGAACGAAATAGCTAACATATTCTTAGTAAAAACTATCTTCATGGTTGATGAGGTCACACAAAAGATGAGGTGAGAAATCATTCTAAATGAGCCCTAGAGGTGGTTGAGATGATGGCCACAAAATCGGAATCTCCCAAAACAATACAGAGCAACAAGAAGGATAAATAAAACTACACAAAACCCATGCCTTTCACATAACCAAAAGTAAGAGAATGCCCAAATTTGAAATTTAACCTGCAAATAGATAAAGAAACATCAAATTCCAGCAAGTTGTATTTAACGCTTTGCCCACTTGCCTTCAGGAGGAATGTGGATGGGGAAATGCTACGTGGAAGAGAGAAGAAGGAAGATCGTGCATGCCCACGATCCATCTAAAACCACTGCCAGAAGAGAAAGTCTACCCTGAAATTGAAAATATAGAAAAAGAATCTTGGTAGATCAGGGCACTTGTTACAAGTGCTCTTGCTACTTGTGTCCATGCTATGTCAGGTGGAAATCTTCACAAGGTGTTGCTTCTGAGGAAAGAGAAGGGGAAAAGTAGGAGAGGTGCTCTTTGGAGATTGGGTTATAAGGGGGAAAAGAGGCAAAAGAGGGAAAATTTAGTCTTACAAGACAAGAGAGACCAAAATATTGAAGAACATGTAATTCCTTCTCCAACCTCTGTAAAAAGTGCCCTCCTTAAAAAGTACTGTGCATTTATACACAGACAGAAGAGGGAACTCTTGAACTAGGAATCAAAGAAAGTTGACTGAATTCAGGAAAGAAATTGAAGCAAAAAACAAAAACATATCAGGAATCAAGACAAATTATATGGTGCTAAAGGGAGAATAAGCTCAAATGCAAATTTAATGGGGAACATTGAATAAACTCAGGTAAACAACCAAGAGAATGAAAACAAGATAAAGTAAGAATCAAAAGGATCAGAGAAAAAATTGTTGAAAAGGTAGACAGGCAAAGAAGGAACAATATATATATAACTGGAGTCCCTGAAGCCAATAAAAACAACGGAACAAAAAGAATATTTAAAGCTATAAACCAAAAAAATTTTCTGGAAATAAAAGAAGACTTGAATCTACATATGTAAAGTTTCCTTTCGGTACCTGGGAAAATTTACCCAGATGAGTCAACTCCATGACATAAGCTAGTATGATTATTAGATTGTACAGGTAAAGAAAAATACTTAAGACTGTCCAGCAAAAAGATCAAATAACTTGCAAGGGCAAGAGAATTAAAATTTGAGATCTTTTAAATGCAGTAATACGTAATTACTACATATGGGATCATCTACATTGCAAAGGGGAAGACCAGCTTCCCTAGTATCAGAGCAAGCAGACTTTGAGAGTCTCTCAAATTGAATAACATTTAAGTAAAATCATACTGGCCTCATTAAAAAGACAGTGGATTTACCTGCAACTTGTGTTTTCTAGCAACGTTATACTGAAGAGGAATACACAAAAGTGAAAGGGCTATATGAAGTGGCTCCTTTAATGAAAAAGCATAATTTTAAAAACTGCTGTTCCAATGGAGACACTCTCCTCAATTCTTGCATTTGGAATACTGCCAAAAATTACTTGGAGATGAAATCAAGATAAAATATCAGAAATTTTTTCTTTTTTCTCTTTCGGTTTGCTTCTATAGTCAAGTGTTAAATTGATGTGTTAGCTGAAGATACCAAATTACAAGTTTTTCAAAAGAGCCAATCATCACTCATTTTTTTGCTTTTAGCTGTGATACAATGACAGAGGACAGGGATTGAGCACAGCTATTTCCTTTTGCATGTTATGTGGTTAGAGATAGATTGGAATAAAAAAATGTTGTTTTTAAAGTCTTGGAAACCATTCCTGTGGTTCATGATGTCTTTGAAGTTGTGCCCAAATTATTTGAAATTAATGAACTGAATTAAAAAAATATTTATAATGTGTCCTGATGGTGATCCAGCAATGTTGAGTTCAAAATAACAATTTTTTAACGGAAAAAAATGTCTTAAGTTTTCATCTGCTTTTAGGCTATATGGTGACATTTACTGACAAGCAATTTATGAGAAAATTTAAACCTTGCTATCCAGAGAGACTTAAAAAAAGGGATAAAAACATCAAATTATTTTTATTTGCCTTTATTTTTAATTTACTGTGTGAAAAGTTGAATTTGGATGACAGAATTCTCTTTTCTTCTGTGTGGAAGTTTGCTGACTGTCAAAGGGAAATTCGCTTGGAGGGTCCTGTTGCCTTATTTTTGAAATACCAGGGAAAAGACCAACTGTGTCATACTTTAAAATTTGATAAACTTTTAGAGCTTGGCATATTTATTTATAAGGTATGTTTGAAAATTTTAATTACAATGACACTGAAATCTGAGGTGCATAAATCAAATTATTATTCATTACATCATACTGCAGGCATTCCTAGTATCCTCCAAATCTTCATATTGCTTTACTTCGCATTTCCTTGGCTCTTTGTGAGGCTGACCGTCATTCCTTATGTATGTGGGCCCTTGAACTCACTCTTCCACGAATTGTGTGATGACATTTTTACCACATTGCCCCTTTTCTCTTCTCTTATGGCTTATCAAAATGAGCAGAAACTCCTTGACTATTATGGGAATTAACACTTTATTTATTGACTTTGTGAAGTTGGTTCCTTACTCTTTCATTTTCTTTTATGCTTCTGCAAAATTTAAAATTTTTATGTGGTAATAAAACATGCTCTTATTTCCCTTCATTTGACCTGGATATCCATCTTGCTTGATAGGCTCTCCCGTCCTGTAAAGGTTACACAGTTATTCGACTAGGCTTCCTTCTAAAATATTTATTGTTTTAAATTTTTACAACTAAATCTGATTTTTCATATTGTGAGATACAGTTAAACTGTTTTCTTTTAGATGATTTATCAATAGTGCTATCATTTTACTAAATAATTGATCCTTTTCCACAACCAAATTGAAATATCACCTAACTGAACACCGACCTTCCACAGATGCTCCTATCTGTTTCTAGACTCTGATATTCTCTTTCACTTGAGCTGTTTGTCTTTTGGATAAGTTAGGTCACCGCTCACAAATTTTGTTTTTCATAATTATCTTACATTTGATTTTCTTCATAAATTTTAAGATAGTTTTTATCCAGTTCTAAAATGGGGATGACAGTAAATTTATATATTCATTTAGGGAGCAATTGCATTTTGTGATCCTAACTTTTTCCATACATGAATATCGTATCATTTTGTGTGCTCAGTTCTTGTGATATAGTCTTCAATAGGATCCCATGGTTTTCTTCATGTAAATTTCTTCCTGTTCTTATAAAATATTTTGCATTTTTTGGTATTATTACTATGAACTGGATGTTTCTCAGAAATTCATTTATAACTGGCTATTACTAGTAGACAGAAAAATATTGATTTTCATACATTAATCTTCTATTAAGTCACTTTACCAAATTAGGCCAAATTATAGAAGTTGTTTATGAGCCTCTTGGGTTAAAAAGATATACAATTGCATAATTGTCAAATAGAGTTAATGTTTTCTCTTCTTTGCCAATGTTCATTCTGATGACTTAAGTTTCTTTTCTTATATCACATGGGTCCTTCAAAGAAGAAGGATAATAACACTGATAGAAGGCACCCATATGTTGTTCCTCGTACGGATGGAATGGAATGTTTGTTGTATAGTTTTGGTAAGTTGTTCCCTTTCATATTTTTTTCTACCTGGAACTTTATTTTCAGTTGGGGAATTTTAAATAGTATTAAATTTTGTCAAATGTACTTTCAGCATCTCTTGCTAAATCACATATTTTTCTTCTTTAATTTGTAGATATGATTTGTAGATTATGAATTAGATTCATTAAAATTTTGTATGAATATTTAAAATATATTTATAAATGAGAGTGATGCTTTTATTTTTTTTAAGATTTATTTTATTTATTTATTCCCCCGCCCCCGTTGTTTGTGATAGCTGCCTGCTCTCTGTGTCTGTTCATTGTGTGCTCCTCTTCTTTTTTATGGCGGCACGAGGAACCGAACCTGGGACCTCCCGAGTGGGAGGGAAGCGCCCAATGGCTTGAGCCACCTCCGCTCCCTGATAATTCTATTTTAAATATTATAACTTTGACATTTAAGTTGTGCTACCTCTTTCAATGAAGTGGGTAGCTTTTCTTTTCTATTGAATGGAATAATTTAAATGGTATTAGAATCGTCAGTTCTTAAAGATGGCAATTTTGGTTAATAACTTTTCTAATATCTTCTAAGGTAACTGCCCATCAAAGGATTTTTTCCCTACCTACCTTTTCTTGGGTCTGTGTTTATAAGATATATTTGGCAGAAATTAGTCCTTCTCTCCATTTTTTCAAATTTATTTCCATAGAGTTGTACATGCTATTGTCTTATGAGTTGTTTAATCTCTTTGATATCGGTCTTTATTTCCTTTCTCATTCTTAATCCTGAATCTTTTTGTCCTTTCTCTTTATTTTCTTTAACCAGGCTTATGAAGAGTTTATCTGTGGGTATTTTAAAAAAATTATTATTTAGGAAGTACCAGGGATTGAACCTGGGACCTTGTACCTCGTACTTGCAAAGCAGGTGCTCACCCACTGAGCTACACCTGCCCTTCTGTGGTTTTTTTTTTTTTTTAAAAAAAAACAGCTTTTGAATTTATTTATCCTTTCTTTTCTTTTTTCCTATTTATTAACTTCCATTTTTTATCTTTATTAATTCTGTTCTCAAATTTTTTCTAGTTTTTAAGGTAAATACTCAATTCATTTATTTCAAGTCTTCATTTTTCTAAATAAATGCATTTTCTTAAGCCAACTAGTAATGTGGAGAGTGCTGGAGTTGAAAAGTCATCATTTTGCGACAATCATAATAAAGATTGGTTCAGGCAAGATGGATACTAAATCTAATGCAAAATTGTGATGGGGAGCAAGATATTTGAGTGGCCTGAAAGTATCTCTCTATAGTTTGCTTTGTAGAGAAATTGGACAATGCCTTGACCAGTGACCAAATGACCACGAATGACGCGGAGAAGGACACCACATGTTTCCAGATACAATCTGCTTTCTTAGTACACCAGGCTGCCATGAGAAGCTCCACACGGTGGCTGACTTAACAATAGGCTCATGGTTTAGAAGGCTGAAGTCCAACATCAAGGTGTCAGCAGTGCCAATGCTTTCTCCCAAAAGTCTGTACATTCTGGCGCTGGCTGGTTGCACCCCTTGGGGTCCCTTAGCCTGCGTCTCTGCCTCCCATCACACGGCCAGCTCTCCTCCTGGTATCTGCCATTCCAGTTTCCATTGACTTCTGGCCTCTGGGTCCCCCCGTGGCTTTTTCTGACTCTTGGCTTCCGGTTTCTTCTCTTTTAAAGAGACCTCCAGTAATAAGTGTGTGTGAACGAGTGAGTGAGGGGGTGCTGGGCCAGGTGGCCGGGGGAGGGGAAACCATCGCCATTCCTGGTGTATGGGGGATGCCCAGCTTTACAGAGAGCCTAATCCAACAGTTTCATTGTTCAAAGGGAGAAACTGAGTCCCAGAGAGGGGCAGGACCCAGGCCAGGAACTCATCAGAAGGGCAGACTCATTAAGCTTAAAGGCGCTGGAAGCAGGGACTGCCAGGTTCCCGTCTGACCTCTTAGGTGTGAGCCTTTGGGCCAGTTGCTTCACCTCTTATCCTTGACCTTCTCGTGTGCAATGTGGGTGAAAGCAGCACCCAGTGCAAGGCTGTCTCTCGACTGGGCTGGGATTTCACTGA
>JAQZBX010103666.1:0-11031 GCA_029593785.1 Cabassous unicinctus | reverse complement strand
CTACAATGTGGACTATAATACATTCTTAGTAGCAATGCTCCAAATTGTGTTCATCAATTTTAACAAATGTAGCACATGAATGAAGGATGCCGTTAATATGGGAAAATTTGGGAAGGATAGGGAGTGGGGCATATGGGAATCCCCAATATTTTTTATGTAACATTTATGTAATCTAAGTATCTTTTAAAAACTAAAAATGCATATTAAAAAATAGTACATAGTGATTTTACCAGTTATTCCTTTGTTTATGATTTCTAACTTCATTACATTGTGATCAGAGAAGATTCATTGAATGTTCTCAATAGTTTTAAATTTATTGACTCTTGCTTTCTTTACTAATATATGGTCTATCCTGGAGAATGATTTATGGGTTATAGAAAAGAATGTGTATTGTACTGCTGTTGGATGAAGTTTCTGTATATGTCTGTTAGGTCTAGTTGGATTAGAGTATCATTTAAGTCTTCTATTTATTTTATTCTTTGTATGTCTAGACTGTCTATGCATTATTGAGAGTGATGCATTGAAGTCTTTTACTATTAATGTAGACCCTCTTTATATCTCCCTTAAAATTTTTCATATATTTTGGGGAGGTGCCATAATGTGCATATATATTTATAATTGTAACATCTTATCACTTTATCATTATATAGCTACTCTCTTTAACCATTGATAAAGTTGTTGACTTAAAGCCTATTTCATGTCATATTACTGCAGGTACCCTAGCTCTATTTTGATTACTTCTTGCGTGGTATACACATTTTTTTCCATCTGTTCCCTTTCTTGCTACTTATGTCTTTCAATTAAAGGTGTGTCTCTTGTAAACAGCATATAGTTTTTTCATGCTTTTAAATTCATTCTTCCAATCTCCGCATTTTGAGAGGGAACTTTAATCCATTTACACTTAAAATAACTACTGATAACACAGGACTTTCTTTTGCCATTTTCCTATTTGTGTTTTTAAGTCTTATACCGTTTGGGCCCTTAATTCTTCCAATAATGCCTACTTCCATATTAATTTGTCTTTTTGTTTTGTACTGAGACTCTTATCATTCCTCTCTGTATGTATTTTTCATGTATTTTCTTCATGGATACCCTTTGGTTAAAATTTAAGATCTTAAATCTATAACAGTCTTCAATGACATGCAAATTCACTCTTTTTATATCCCTCTGTTGTGCCACATTTTTTGATTTGTAACAAATTATATCTTTGTACTCTTAATGTTCAAATCCAACAATTTATTAAACTTGTTAGGCATTTGCATTTTAGCATTTGTATGAAGCAAGAAGTTGAATTATGTAACAAAAAATACAATACTATAATACTGACATTTATAATTACCCATATGGTTACCTTTACCTCAGGTATTTATTTCTTTATGGTACTTTGATCCACTGTCTAGTGTCCTTTCCTTTCAGTCTGAAAAACTTCCTTTAGCATTGCTTGTAGGGCAGGTTTAAGGGAGGCAAATTCCCTATGGCTCTTGTTTTTCTTGAAATGTCTTAATCCCTCCCTCATTTTTGAAAGAAAGTCTTGCCAGATATAAATTCTTGGTGGATAAATGTTTTCTTTAAGTCATTTAAATATTTATATCACTGATTTCTTGCCTCCATGGTTTCTGATGGGAAATCAGCACTTAAGGCTTATTGGGATTCCTTTGTACACAACACATTGGATTTCTCTTGCAGCTTTGAGAACTCTCTCTTTTTCCTTCACTTAGGTCAATTTGATTACTATGTGCCTGGGTGGTTTAGTTTGCTAAAGGCCTCTGAAAGCTATATATTAGAAATATATTGACTTTTACAAGGGGGATTATTGACTTGCAAGCTTAGAGTTCTGAGGCTAAAAAAAGTGTCCAAATCAAGGCATCAGACAATGCTCTTTCCCAAAAACTGGTTGTGGGCAATCCTGGGATCCTCTGTCAGTCTGTTGGTCTCTGTCTTCTCCTTTGGCTCCTTTGCTTTCAGCTTCTTGTGGCTTTCTCTCTCAGGTTCTGTAGGATACCTTCTGAGCTCCTGTGGCTTTTTCTCTCTTTTTGTCTCCATATTCATCTTGTTTATAAAGGACTCCATTAAAAGGATTAAAGACCCACCCTGAGTCATGCCTTACTTAAGTAATTTAATAAAAAGTCTTTAACATAAAAGATTTAATCAAAAGATTCCATCTACAATAGGTTCACACCCACAGGAATGAATTAGCTCTAAAGACGTGATCTTTTCTGGGGTACATACAGTCTCATCCTACAACACTGGTTGTAGTTATCCTTGATTTTTTCCTCTTTGGGATTCATCGGTGTGGCAGTTTGAGATTATTTATGAATCCCCAAAATAAAAAGCATATATTTTAAAACTGATTTATTCCTCTGGTTGTGATACCCTTTGATTGTATTAAATTCAGTTAAGGGGACTTTGATTAAGATTACTTGATAAGATTAATTTAGGGCTTTTGATTGGGCTATGTCAGTAAGGCATAATTCAGGTCTTCTTCCCCTCGTTGGGTCTGATATTAATGGAAACACAAGAAAGAATGACAAAGATTCACAGGAAAGAGAGTTCTGTCATTTTTGATGCTGCCATGTAACAGAAAGGAGTAGGCTCAAACAGCTGAGGACCCAGGAAGAGACTGGCCATTTTGCCTGGTAGCTTACAGTTGAAATTGGTAAGAGAGCAGAATGGCTGAGACTGATATAGAAGGCCCAAAAAGAAACCAGCCCTATTCCAGGAGAGACAGGAAGCCCCAAGAGATAAGCCCTATGCCAGGTTTCAGCTGAAATTGGGAAGAAAGCATAACAGTTGAGATTGAAAGAGGAAGCCCAGAAAGGAAGGCTGAAACCTTGCAGAGATCAGCAGCCATCTTGCTTCACCACATGGCAACACATTGGGATCAACAGTAGTTGACTTTGGTGAGAAAGAATTTCTGCTGATGCTTTGATTTGGCCTTGGAATTGTAAGCTTTTACCCCTAAATAAATCCCCATTATAAAATCCAAAAGTTTTCTGGTAATTTGTGTAAGCACCTCTTTGGTAGACTAATACAATTTGTCTTCTTGAATGTGCATATTCATGTCTTTCATTAAATGTGAGAAGTTTTCTGCCATTTTTTCTTTGAATATTATTTCTGTTTTTTTTCTCTCTCTCTCTTTATTTCCTTTTGGGATTCCAATAATGTGCATATTGTTACACTTGATGGAGTCCCACACATCTCGTAGGTTTGCTAATTTTTTTAATTTTTTTAATTTTTTAAAATTTTTTTAAAACTATTTTTAGTATTGGATTTATTTTTCTTATAGCCAAGTACAGATTCAAAATTACTATTTATGTGTATACTAAGTAAGTGGAAATAGACATTGAAGTTTCTACTAATTGACAATTCTGACTTTAATGGTCCACTAATCAGAGTCATATTTTCCTTGGTAAGATTGTCTATGAAATATGTGATTATGTTTGTAGAATTTTATTCCCCTTTCTTCAAATACAAGATTCTTTTGCTTTTCTGATCCTCAGCCTGTACCATTTCAGTTGTGTTACATTTGATTTCACTAATTTTTTCTTCTTCCACCTCTAATCTGCTGATGAAAGCCAAGGAAGTACTGGATTCCTCTAGGTTCTTGGCTATGTTGCATAAAAGAATTTAAAAACACATCAGTTTAGTTAAGCCAGTAAAAAGAATTTATTGGGAAATGGGGGAAAAGAACAGTGCTTGCTGAGAAATGGGAGAGAAAGATGGAAATAACACCGAGATTTGGTGCATGCATCCCTAGGCAGAGAGCGTGAGCTCTCTCTTGTGTGGTTACCTTTTAAACTATTAATTATTCCTCCCTTTGCTAATGCTAAGGGGAGAGGCTCCAGCTGTTATTGGTTACCCTGCCAATGGTGGGGGCCGATGGTGAGGCCTGTTTGGCACATCCAGGGCCCCCCATTGGCCCTGGAAAGAGTCCCAACAGGGACCCTAAGGTTGAAGTCAAGTTTTCTGGAGGCTATCACCACCATGCTGTCTGTCAGCCATGTTGTCTGCCAGGCCAGCCACTTTCCCTTTATCACTATACTAACCTGCCTCAACTCCCCTCTCAGAGATTTCACACCCTTATTCTTAAGGGGTTGCTGAAGGGTGATGGCCATTCTTCTGTAGTTACTTCCTGCTGGTAAGGGGAGGAGTCCCTGCATAACATTGCATAAACCTCTCTGGCTGTTCTATTGAGGTTGAGGAAATGTGGGCCCAGCATCCTGGTGGGAACTGGATGAAATCCCTGCATGACTGATTTGCTAATAAGGTGTTGATTCTCTAAGAAATAAACTTAACTAAAATTTTGAAGATACATGCTCCCACTAAAAGGATAAAGAGGATTGTGTGAGCAGGCCCAAAAAGGGGGCCATCCATGATATACTGGACCTTGAGAGTGAGAAAGGCAAGGTGACTTCAGAGGCTGACTCCTCCCAAATTTCATGGGAAACAACATTCTTCCTTGAGTTCTGTTATGCTGTTGGTTAATTCTAGTGAGAGATTGTGGTAATCCTTCTTGGTTTGGGTATAAACTGCCAACCTCAGTTTCCACAGCAGTGGTTATTCTTAGCACAGCTAAGAGACATATGAAGAGAGGTACATCCCTAGACATAAACTCACAAAGACAGTACAGGCAACAAGCAAATGTATGGCAAACAAAATAAAGACAATACTTAAGAAAGACATTCCTTTATCTTTAGACACATTCATTAACTACTTAGAAAATTAATTAAGTTTACTAGGGCTTTTAACATGTTCAATATCCCTCTGCATATGATCTAGAATAGAAAAGATATCACCACAATCATCAGGTGTATATCTAGAGTAGGAGAGATATAGATACAGAACTTAATACTAATTAAAGCACTAATCAATGCACAAGTTTCTCTTTGAGCTGCAAGTAATAGAGCAAAGCTCCAGGTTTGCAATACTATACATGTTATCTCTCCATGGGAGAAGGCCATAATGTCAATTATATTTAAGTTCTACTTATGTCATTCTAGTAATTGTTGCTCCACTTGGTAATATGCCCTTCACACAGCCAGCATGCTGCAACATTGTTGACCCTAAAGAGAAGCTAGGAAGTTAAATCTCCAGTATTTCACCGACCTGGTGCATAGCAACTTTCAGCACAATGAAAGAGAACCAGTCTGAAGGCAATGCCCATTGCACATCTGACCATATCAAGCCATTGCCAGCTGCTGGAGTCTGAAACTGAAAAATATCCTCCATCCACTTCCGGAGTATAACCATAGCTGTATTAGAAATTTTTATTGTTTTAGGGGTCAGTGACCAATGTAGCCAATAACTCAAATGGAGAGGCAAAATGCATTGTATTGAAGGCCTGGTTTGGATGTACAAGAGAGTGTGGATGATGTATTAGTCAGTCAAAGGCGTGCTAATGTGAAATACCAAAAATGGGTTGGTCTTTATAAAGGTATTTATTTGGGGTAGAAGTCCACAGATACCAGGCCATAAAGCATTAAGTTTCTTCTCTCACCAAAGTCCATTGTCACGTGTTGGAGCAAGACAGCTACTGATGTTTGCCAGGGTTCAGGCTTCTTGGGCTCCTCTCTTCCCGGGGCTGCGTTTCTGTCTCCACGCTTAGCTCCTTTGGTTCCTTCACAAAGTCAGCTGTAGACTATCAGGCGAACTGCTCACTTCTCTTCTCCTGGGGCCTTCTCTCCAATATCAAAACTGCTTTTCAAAAACTGCTTTAACTCTACTCTTGCCATGCCTTTTATATTTGATTCCCCATCCACCAAGGGGTGGGGCTCAATGCCCTACTGACATGGCCCAGTCAACGCCCTAATCATAACTTAATCATGCCCAGATTAACAGATCAGTTTACAAGCATGATCCAATTTTATTTTTGGAATTCATAATTATATCAAACTGCCCAACTGCAACAGATGACAATACTGAAGTCTTTCTTTTTTAATTTTTATACACTTTATATTTTCAATGCAATGCATAACATATCAAATGACGTTAACTGTTTTAGTACTTTGCTTTTTACTTTTACACCTTTACCATAATTACATTAATTAACAGGTATTTTAAATTAGCAGTACAGGAAAAACTACTTTCTCAATCATTTTATGAAAACTGAAGATTTGCAATGGAATCAAGATTATCTTTCATTACCACCACTTTAATACAGAGATTGAGGTGGCCTCCAGCAAGTTTCCTTGTTATGATGTTACTTTTTATTATTAATATCAATTTAGTTTTCTAATAAATGGTTCCTTGGAACTAGCCATTTAAATGCTTCAGTTTAGAAGATGCTTTTACAAACTTCTTATCATTAACCATAACCACATAGACTAGTTACCTTACATTTAAATAAGCTTATTAAATTACACCTACCAACCAAAGAAGTTTACTTTATTCATTTAAGAGAGCAGATCTACATTTCCTTCTTTAACTTAATTTCATTAAACATGAACTTACAACTTTCATTATCTTAAAGATTTAATATAAATAAAACGTTGATTTATTTAATGGGTATTCTATAAACCTGGGAGATTACACCCAAGCTAAATAAAATAGAAACCATTATAGTTTTTGCAGGGAATGTTCTTTTTCCTTCCTTTTCAGGAGACTAAAACCTCTTTTCTTTAATAAAATTCTAAAGCTGTGGATAATCTGAAAAGCATTCTGATTGCTAAGTTTGGAAATATATTGCAATTGTTTAGTTAGATTTAATCATAATTTAGAAAAGATTTTTCCATAGCATTTAAGGACTTTTCCTTTGCTTACTGAAATTTGACAATTGGATTATTAACCATCCCTATTTTAAGGCTGGTAAAAAAGGTTTAAATTGGGGAATTACAAGGAAAACTGATTCTTAATTCCCCAGCATAAAAGATAGAGTTTTAATCAGCCACACCAGCCCTTCCTTCAGAACTCTTGCAAAGAGAAGGCTCTGGAGACTGGGTAGATCAAAGAGCTTAGGAAAATCTTTTTACATTTCCCAATAGTTTCTATATCCAGATTTCTATATAACTTTTCCATCCTGCTTAGCCTAATTTGGACTCCAGGAATATTCATTCACATATATAACTGCATATTTATTTTTTTAAACAATTTGAAATTGTTTAAAGAGGTCTTTTAAGAATGTTCACTTGTTAATTTGATATTATCATCCTGATGTATGAAGATAAACACTGAGAAAATAGGCAGACACAAACAGAGAGTTAGACACAAACACACAACTCACTGATATTACTTATAATTTTCATTCTTTTACAAAATAAGTTTAATTGTAAAATAACATTTAAAAGATTTCTTTGAAGGCTATTTCTAGTTACTCTATGTTTTGCAAAAGAATTGTGGTTCTTTTAATTATTGACTTATATCAAATTGTCCCCAATGCTTTACAATACATTTTTTTCTTTACTATAGAACTTTGCTTATTTCAGATTTTGACTTTGACAGACCTTGGATGAAAAACTCTAATTCCAGTATATACTCACTGAGGTCATTGAAGCCTCAGGGAAACTGATTTCACTCAAGGATTGTTGCCTTTATGAACATGGACACTCTAGGTGGGAGGCTCCCACTCCCATTCCTTGGCTGCTGGACTGGAAGAGTGGAATTCTCAACCCTCAATTTTGTCCACACTTGGAGTCACGAGAGAAAGCAGGGCCACTAGTACCAGTGGAAGGACAGGAGATAGTGGTGTCTTAAATGTTGCCTTCCTCTGAGCCATGAGGGGCAGAAGTTGTCATGAAATAACAATAAGCAAAGGCAAGGGGTGGGGCTAGACCTGAAGTTACCATAAACAAAGGCCAATTCATTTTATAATTACCATCACAATACCTGAAGACTAAGGGCTAGCTGAAGCTAGTGAGCTAAAGCAAGGGTGTAGCAAGACCTGGAGTGGCCATAAACAAAGTCAAACTCAGTTGATAATTACCATCAAAATAGCTAGCATAAGCAAGGTTGTGGTTAGATCTGAAGCAACTATAATAAAGGTAAATTAGTTGATGTTTACCTTTACAATAGTTGAAGTCTAGTCTAAATCCACCCAGTTTTAGCAATTTCAGATATTGCCCTTCTGCTGCTTTAGAATATAAAAGCATGTATATAATGATCTTAACTCTTAGTTACAATTTCTAGTAATTTTCCACTTGAAAACAATTTGGACGCTTCTGTTTATTAACTAAGCAATTAAAACAATTTTATTAGTAATAACTTGCTACATTTTTCTGCTTTATCTGTAGTTGAACTAATTCCACTTATGAATTATATATCAAATTCAATTGAAAGATAGTATTGACATTTAAAGCCTTATTTTTGGGAAGCGGGTGTGGCTCAATAGATAGAGCTCCCGTTTACCACATGGGAGGCCCTGGGTTCGCTTCCCGGGGACTCCTTGTGAGGGCAGGCCGGCCCGTGTGGCCCGGTGGGCTGATGCAGCAAGACCTCACAACAGGAAGCGGGTGTGGCTCAATCGATGGAGGCCCAGTTTACCATGTGTGAGGCCCCAGGTTCGCTTCCCGGGGCCTCCTTGTGAGGGCAGGCCAGCCCGCGCGGTGCGGTGGGCTGAAGCAGCGTGACCTCACAGCAAGGGGGAGATAAGCAGACACGGAGAAAACACACAGCGAATGGACACAGCAAGCACAAGCAGCAAGGGGGGGATAAATAATTAAATAAATAAATCTTTAAAAAATAAAAATAAAAAAAATAAAGCCTTATTTTTAGGTTACCTTTCACTGTTATCCAATTTGTAACAAGTGACCCCCAAATCTGATTTATGAGTTCCTAGGCACTAGCAGGCTAACAAAGTTAAAGGAAGCACAGATTAGAAGAGAAGAGAGAATTTTACACACTTAGTTTAGGTTAGGGGAAATCTTGACTTTAGAATCACCTGGAAGCAAAGCTCCCAGTGTCTGTCCATGGCAGAAACTTCATGCAGGACCCTCCAGCTTAGTTTCTCCAGGAAATCCCTGGGCAGCTGCTAAGTATGGAGCTAAAGGGTCCAGAAAATTCCTGCCCATGAGGAGACATGAATTGAGCTGCATCCCATTAGTTACCTCCCACAAGGGGTAAAAAACCCTGAAAGCCTTTTTTCTTTGGAAGGATTGGAGTGTTACAAGGAAATAGGCAGGGAGCTAAGAAAGCCAGGAACAATTTAATCATAATTGATGGCTCATGAGGAGGTACCTTATTTTACAGGGGAAAGGTTTAGTACATAGAGTGCATTTCCTCATCCATTTAAGGCAGGGGTTATTAAGCTTTTTTTCCCATGGACACATTGTTAGGAACCCCTGCTTTAAGGGGACATGGCCATGTGGTCTCTGGCCCTCAGATTCATTTCTCCTCTCCTTCCCTCCCACACAGGTTCAAGTGGAATTCAGATTCCCATACAGAGTCCACTTTCAGCCATACTGTGGCCATGTGATGTGGCAGGAAAAGATTAGCCTCTTTATCAATAGGCAAGTTGCCCCATTTTAAGAGCTGCCCATTATCCTAGGGGAGGATAAAATGCATTCATCAGTCTGGTGCTGTTGCACCACTAGATCTGACTGAACAGATTGCTCACTGAGCCAGTTTTCTGGAATTCAGGGAGCCCTACTCACTGTCCTCACCATCCAGGTTTGGGAGCTTTGTATCTGGACATCCCCAGAGCCTTAGAGGTATTGGGGGCATCTGGGTCTGGTCCCCAGACCAAACACTGAAGCTGAGCTGACACTAAGAAACAGGGTGGCTTGGGACCTTTCTTTTGCCTATTTTGCAGTGGTCTTAAGAGCTGTCTATGAGTGAGCTCACCTCATAGCCTCTCCCAGGGTCTGAGGCCTGCAGTAAACCTGACATTTAAAGCCCATGAAAAAAATTCGAGACTAATTGTCCTGTGACTGGCCAGCAAATACCCTCTGGGACTCCCTGAGAAAATCTCAGGGACTTCCCAGGGTGGAGAAAGAGCAAAGCCTCAGGGCAATATTGAGGGTGGGGCTCATTCTTCATTATCAAATGCATTTAAGTTTCTAATGTATTCTAAAGCATCTCATAGACCCAAAATGAGGACAGCAGTATTTGGAAGATCAAATACAAAGAGGTAACTAACAGTCTAAGCCAATGATACAAGGGTTATACCATTCTGAACCCACAGAGAGGGCCTGGTAAACTCCCAGTGAACTCCTGCTTGACTCAGGCCATATGCCCAGTCAGGTCTCAAGGGTGATTCCACCCACCACCCAGAACTTCATTGGACTTACATGGCATGGGGACTTGCCCCTGCTGCCTCCAGAAAGGGTGCTGGAAGTCTGGACAGACTGAGTTTATGTTTCGTGGGAGCCTGTCCAGGTACCTCCTATCGAGGAACCCCCTTTAAAATGGCAGAACCAAAAGAAGGCACAGACAAGCCTTAATTAAAACTCACCAGTCTCCGGTAGGGGTTAGGGAGCACCATGTGTCTTTCTGTCTCCTGGCTGGATCACCAAATGAAGCTGGGAAAGTGATGGATTCCTCAAGTTTCTTGAGTATGTTGCAAAAAAGAATTTAAGAACACAGCAGTTTAGTTAGGACAGTAAAAATAGTTTATTGGGAAATGGGGGAAAGAACAGAGCTTGCTGAGAAATGGGAAAGAAGGATGGAATTACACAAAAAGATTTGGTTCAGGTTCCACTAGGCAGAGAGAGTGAACTCTGGTTTGTGTGGTTACCTTTTGAACTATTAATTATTTCTCCTTTTGCTAATGCTAAGGGGAGGGGCCACAGCTATTATTGGTTACTGCATCAATGGTAGGGGTGAATGGTGAGGCTTGGCTGGAATATCTGTGGCCTCCCCTTGGCCCCAGAAAGAGTCCCAACTGGGACCTCAATGTTGATGTCAAGGTCTTTATAAGGTCTTATGACCATGTTTTCTGTTGACCATGCTGTTTGTTGGCCATGTTTTCTGTTGAGCATATTGCCTGTTGGGCCAGCTGCCTTTCCCCATCACTATACTAACCTGCATCAAAACCATGCAAGAATATTTCATTTCAGTTATTGATTTCCTCAACTCCAGTATTTCTCTGGAGAGTTTCCC
>JAQZBX010103665.1:0-11031 GCA_029593785.1 Cabassous unicinctus | reverse complement strand
CCCCCCCCCCCCATTACTCTACACTGCCTACATGAGTTAAATATTCATTTTAAAAAGTCTTATTCAGCCCTTCTCTTAACTTTTATCAGTATTACTGTTATCCTTTTTCCTTACTTAGCTCTTTTGATTCCTATGGCCCTAATATTTTACCTTCAAGGGAACATACAAAAAAGCAAGGAAATAGACGAAGCTGAACAAAGTGTCAAAGAGAAAACTTAACACACACACAGAACCACCAGCTAGAGCAGAGAAAGAAGCTAATCAACTGAATAAACCCTTCAAGATAAAATGACCAGGGGGCAATAAAAAATAACAGAACATATTGAGAAACAGGAAACATGGACCAGTTCAATGAACAAACTAAAAATCAGGAAGAGATGCAGAACGTCAAACAACTAATCAAAGCTGTCCAAACAAAATTTTTGGGCCAACTTAATGAAGTAAAGGAAGAGATTAAGGATATTGAGAAGACACTGGGGGAATATACTGAAGGAAATTGTAAACATACCTAAAAATGATAAGGGATATGATGGTGATGAATGGCACTATTCAAGAAATAAGAAAGATGCTATATTCACATAACAGTAGATTTGAACAGGCAGAAGAAAGAATTAATGATGTGGAAGACAGCACATCTGAAATCAAATAGGTAGTAGAACAGATAGATAAAATATTGAAAAAATCCAGCAGGGACTTAGGGATTTAACTGACAACAGAAAACACACAAACGTACACATTATAGGCATCCCAGAAGCAGAAGAGAAGGGAAAGGGAACAGAAGGACTGTTGAAGGAAATAATGGTTGAAAAATTCCCAACCCTATTGAGGGAGATGGATATACATCCCTAGGAAGCACAGCACACCCCAAACATTATAAATCCAAAAAAGCCTACTCCAAGACATATAATGATCAAAATATCCAATGTTCAAGACAAAGAGAAAATATGCAAGGCAGCAACAGAAAAGAGAACCATAACATACAAGGGAAGCACATAAAGATTAAGTGCTGATTTCTCATCTGAAACCATGGAGGCAAGAAGACAGTGGTATGACATACTCAAGGTAATAAAGATAAAAACTTCCAGCCATGAATTCTCTATCCAGCAAAGCTGGCATTCAAAAGTAATGGAGAGGTCAAAATATTCAGAGATAAACAGAAATTAGGAGAGTATGCCAATAAGAAACCTGCCCTTCAAGGAATACTAAAGGAGGTTCTATGGGTTTAAAGGAAAAAGCAGGAGACAGAGAGTTGGAGAAGAGTGTAAGAACAACTAAAAAGACAAAAAGAGAGATAAAAACAATATATGACATACATAAACCCCCAAAAAATACGTCTGATGTAAGAAATTCGTTGAGAGTAATAACACTGAATGTTAATGGATTAAACTCTCCAGTCAAGAGACACAGCTGGTTCTTCAAGAAGATCAATAAAATTGACAAACCTTCAGCCAGACTAACAAAGAAAAAGAGAGTAGAAGCAAATACACCAAATAAGAAATGAAGAAGGGTATAGCACCACTGGTCCCACAGAAATAAAGAATATCATAAGAGGATACTTTGAAAAATTATATGCCAAAAAGAATGTTAATTTAGAGGAAATGGAAACATTCCTAGAAACTCACAAGCAGCCTACATTGATGAAAGAAGAAATTGATGAACTCAATAGTCCAATTACATGTAAAGATATAGACTCAGTCATCAAAAACCTCCCAATTAAGAAGAGTCAAGGACCAGACAGCTTCACACCTGAATTCTACAAACATTCCAGAAGGAGATAACACCTATCCTGCTAACCTCTTCCAAGAAATAGAAGTAGAAGGAACATTGCCTAACTCATTCTATGATGTCAACATTACCCTAATACCAAAGCCAAACAAAGATACCACAAAAAAGGAAAATTACAGACTAATTTCTCTAGTGAACTTAGATGCTAACATCCTCAACAAAATACTTGCTAATCACATTCAATAGCATATCAAAAGAATTATATACCATGAAAAATGGGTTTCATCCTGGGTATGAAAGGATGGTTCAACATAACAATATAAATCAAGGTAATACCCCATATAAACGGATTGAAAGAAAAAAATCAAATGATTATCTATATAGATGCAGAAAAAGCATGTGATAAAATAGAGCACACTTTCCTGATGAAAACACTGTAAAAGATAGGAATAGAAGGAACCTTTTTGAACATGATAATAGGTATATATGCAAAAACACAAAGCAAACATCATCTTCCATGGTGAAAACCTAAAAGCCTTCCTTCTGAAATCAGGAACAAGACAAGGATACCCACTATCACCACTCCTATTTAACATTGCCTTAGAAGTTCTTGCTCGAGCACTGAGGTAAGAAAAAGATGTAAAAGGCATCCAAATTGGAAAAGAAGAAGTACAAATTTCATTATTCTCAGGCAACATGATCCTATATGTAGAAAGGACTGAGAAATCTATAACAAAGTTATTCTAGAGTTTATGAAGGAGTTCAGTAAAGTTGCAGGCTATAAGATCAATGCTCAAAAATTATAGCATTCTGTACAGCAATAAAGAGCAATCTGAGGAAGAAATCAAGAAAAAAATACCATTTACAATAGTAACTAAAAGAATCAAGAACGTAGGAACAAATTTAATTAAAGATGTAAAGGACTTATATAAAGAAAACTGCACAACAGTGTTAAAAAAAAATCAAAGAAGACTTAAATAAATGGAAGAATGTTCCCTGTGCATGGATAGGAAGACTAAACATCACCAAGATGTCTATCCTACCCAAATTAATCTTCATATATAATGCAATCCCAATAAAAATCAACACTATTTTTTATGAATTGGAAAAATTAACTCTAAAATTTATTTGGAAGGGGAAGAGGCCCCAAATTGCCAATGACATATTGAAAAAGAAAAATCAAGTTGGCGGTATCACACTATCTGACTTTAAAACATACTACAAAGCAACAGTGGTCAGAACCACACAGTATTGGCACAAGGATAGACATACTGACCAATGGAACCGAATTGAGAGTTCTGATATAAATACTCACATATACAGTCATCTGAAGTTCGAAAAGGCCACTAAGCCAACTTAGTTGGAAGAGAACGGCCTCTTCAACAAGTGGTGCTTGGAGAACTGGATATCCATATCCAAATGAATGAGAGAGGACCATCATCTCACACCTTACACAAAAAGCAACTCAAGATGGATCAAGGATCTAAATATAAGAATCAAGCCATGAAGACCTTGGAAGATAATGTAGGGAAGCATCTACAGGACCGTGTAATAGGAAATCATTTCATGAACATCACACCAAAAGCATGAGCACCAAAAGAAAAACAAATAAATGAGATCTCCTGAAATTTAAAAACTTTGGCACCTCAAAGGACGTTATCAAGAAAATAAAAATGCAGCTACCCAATTGGAGAAAATATTTGGCAACCATATATCTGATAGGAGTCTAATATCCTGCATATATAATGAAATCCTACTCCTCAAAAATAAAAAGACAAATAACCCATTTAAATAATGGGTAAGTGACCTGAAAAGACACTTCTCCAAGGAAGAAATACAAATGGCTAAAAAAGCACATTAAAAGATGCTCAACGGTGTTAGCTATTAGGGAAATGCAAATCAAAACTACAATGAGATACCATCTTAAACCCATTGGAATGGTGGCTATTTAAAAAACAGCAGACTCTAAGTGTTGTAGAGGACGTGGAGGATGGGAATCGTTATCCACTCCTGCTGGGATTGTGGAATGGTTCAGCCACTTTGGAGGACAGTTTGGCAGTTCCTCAAAATCTAATTATAGATCTTCCATATGATCCAGCGATTCCACTGCTGGGTATATTCCCAGAAGAAATGTAAGAAAATACAGGAACAGATATATGCACACCAATGTTCATAGTGGCATTGTTCAGTATTGCCAAAAGTTGGAATCAACCCAGGTGCCCATCAACAGATGAATGGATAAATCAATGTGGTACATACATACAAAGGAATATTACTCAGCTGTAAGAAAGAATAAAGTGCTAATACATGGGATAACATGGATGAATCTTGAAGACCTTATGTTGAGTGGAGTAAGCCAGGCATTGATGGATGAAAGTACATAACCTCACTGATACGGATTAAGGATATTGAGCAGTCTCTGAGAAATATTGTCTGAAAGATAGGTTTTCAAGAAAGACAAAGAGAAGGGAAAGTTGTGAGCTATCACCTATACGGATGTAATCTATGGTAAAGTGATAGAGTGTAGTTGGGTATTGAAAGGATAGGACAGGTGGGTAGTAATATTATTGGGTTTGGTGGTACAGGGTTGACAGGTGGGTAGATTGGGAAGGGTGGATTAGAATACCCACTATACTGGGGGGGAGAGATGGGAGAGGGACCAGGTGAACATGGGATTTGTCAGTATGAGGTTGAATGTACAGAAGTGAGAATGCACTTATGGCAATATAACAAGAAAGTGTCATTGGTTAGGGTGTTGATTGGGGGGGCATTCAGGACCGGGTGCATTTGGAGCAAGCTTTTAGGGAGTGTGTGAGTGTTCATCCTGTCATAATGTGTTGTATCAGTGGATGGAGTCCCACACAATGAATAGGAAGGAGAATGGACTCCCATCTTTGGGAGTACCAATTCACTAAGAAATAGACAGGTGGGTGTCTCTTAAAAGCATGGGTGGTTCCTAATAGGGGAGGACAATCCGGTGTGTCAAGACCTCTTGTTGCATGTAATGATGAACCATGTCATCCAAAGAGTAAAGCCAGGGGTTCATCATGGGCCCCAGGGGGATGGGGTGGGGGGAAAACAGTAGACCAAACAGGGGGTATTTAGTGGTCAGTGGAAATATTTTTCATTACCTTACAGTGATGGACACAGCACATGGTAAATATCATCAAAATTTATAAAAAGTATATGGTCTAAAATGTAATCCATACTGTAAACCATTGACAAGGTTTAGTAGCTATATTTCACTATCTGTATATCAGTTATAACAATGCTACCATCCACCTACAAAAAGATTTTAATATGGGGTGAGGAAAGGGGAAGAATTTGGGTATATGAGAGTCTCTTGTATTCTGTGTGTGACTTTGCTGTGACCTAAAACTTCTATTTTGCTGTGACCACATTGTGTGGCCTACAATGTGAACTATGGTCCATGCTTAGTGGCAAAGCATGAGGATATGTATACCTATTTCAGGTGATGAGCCACACTAATGAAGGAAGTTTATATGGGAGGTTGTGGGAGGAGTGGGAGGTGGGGCATATGTGAATTCCTACATTTTTTGTGTAATATTTAAGTAATCTAAATAACTTTTAAAAAATAAAAAATAAAATTATTTTTAAAATGTATTTATTCATTTCTTGTAGCCAGCATTTCACTTTTAATATAAAAAAATTAAGTTTTATGCTTTTATATAAAATTATTCTATTCTCTCATCACTAAATCTAAAAATAAATTTGTAAAATCAACATCTAAAAACAAAACAAACACTAAATCTCTAAAAATTTACAACAATTTTCATATCTATAACCCAGGGAAAACCTATTTTTTCTAGAAGTAATCAGTTCTATTAAAAAGGTTAAAATAATAGACACTTACATTTTCACTTTTTTCATTAATAGTGACTCAGGGGTTTCAAATATTAATAAATTTTCAATTCCACCAATGAAATAGATTTCAGACTTGAAAGTAGATAAAATATAGGAAACAAAATCCAATAAGGAATGATAGACTTTGGTCTCACCTTTTACTTTTTTGTGAACAATTATCTGGCCCATTCTAAGCTCTAAGTGAATACTGGATGATGGAATTACTTAACAGGTTATTTTCCTATGAATTCACATTTATTTTCATTTTAAAATCTTTCTCATTATCTTTAAAAGAGCTTGTTTATTTTATGTTTGTCTCAACATCCGAGTAGATTTTTTTTTTTTTTGGGGGTGTATCTGATACTCTGAACTCAATCCTCTTAGAATTGTTGCTGTTTACTGAGACATCATGTTATATTTTTCTTCCCAAAAGAATTATAAATTATTAAGATTACTAATGTTAGAATATGTTGTATCATTTAGGATTGATTTCACATGCAATTCTTGTAGTTTTTATTGTGATTCATTAATTTTTTCTTTAAATTTATCCCAAAAATATGTATTCCATCATCCATTGTATCAGAATACTAATACAGAAATAGAAGGTTTGTGATAACTTTTGTAAGACTTGTAGTTTTCTCTGTTTAATAGTTTTGAACCTTTAGTTGCATATGTATGATATAAAATTTGGAGCAATATTTAAGTATATATGTGATTACAAAAATTCTTTTGTATGTATATATTTATTTGTTTATGCAAATATACTAAATGTTCATGGCATAATATTCAGAATAGTATAATATTTACTATATTTTTAATTTAATAACTAAATTATTCCAATAGGTATTCTTATTTTATGCTTTATGTTACAGGCATTGCTTTTAGCAGGAATTCATTATTATTAAAATTTATATTGCGCTGCTTATCTTGGAGTGAATATTCTAGTTTGTATAAAAGGCAAGAAAATAATAATTATTTCTAAAACTGAACAATTTAAGATAAGCAGGGATATGACAGTTTGTTGGGAGAATGTAAAATTATATTGGAGACTTAAACCTGATGTGGAATCAGGTATGTGTCTTTGAGGAAAGTATACTTAAATTTAATACAAATTATGTCCATTAAAGAAAAAAATGTAATTTATAGAGGAATCACACAGCCGATCAATACATTTCCATCTTCTCCATTCCCTTATCCAATATTGAATGATTTACTGGAAGAGGTGTAGGACTCATCCAGACATCTAGCCTCAACTTCTTTAGATTTTTTAACTTAAGTAATTTCCCCTTCATTCCACAGAATTAACAAGCACCCTGGAATCCCATTACACCAATGGTTTGTTGTGTTGTCTCACTCCAGGCTTCTATTCTGCTAGCTCTTCTGCTTCATCCTCCTCATTCTCATACTTTGTACTCTTTTATACATATTCTCTTCTTTCTTCAACTTCAGTTTCCCTATAAGTGCTACTCATATCTGTGCTCTTTCCTCCTACTTCATATAAAACAAGCAATAAACATTCATATTCCAAGCCCTGTTACTCATTTTCATTACTTCTTTTACATTGCCTTCTCTGATAACTTATTTGAAAAATAAACTATTGCCAATGGTTTCATTTTAATTCTTTGCTCTCAAATCATATTTAATTTACTCTAGAATATTCCACAAAATATTCACTTTAATCAATGAAGTATATTCCATCAACTTAGGCAAACTCAAAAACATAGTTAAGGAATCATTTTAGACCAGGTACAAAATGTTAGTGTATCTAAAGATAGACATCATATATAAAATAAAGAGTAGTAGTGATATTTTATATATGTATGCAATCTATTTTATTATTATTTAATTTTTAACATTTTTATTGTGGAGAAATTTATATATAGAGTGAAAATTGTTCATCTACATGAATTTCATCTGTACAATTCAGAAGAATTAATTACAGTCACAAATTTTGCTCCCATCACCACCATCAATTACTAAAACTTTGCATATCCCCAAACTCTAATTCTGTATCCATTAAGCATGGACTTGCTATACCACACCATCAGTAGGCCTGGTAACCTATGGCTATTTGTTTCTATGAATATGCTTGTTCTGGTATTTCATATAAGTGAAGTAACAAAATATTTGTTCTCTTGTATCTGGCTTATTTCACTCCATGATTCATTTGTTTTGTAACATATGTAAGCAACTCATTTTTTTTATCACTGAATAATTCATTAAATATTTATACCATTTTGTTTGTTAATTTTTCAATTAATATACACATTTTTTTCTTCTACCACTCGGTTATTGGGGTGTTAGAAACATGTCTATAATATCTATTCAAGTCATTATTTTCAATTCCTTTAGGTGTATTCTTAGAAGTGGAACTGCAGGATTATGTGATTAATTCTATGTTAACATTTTGAGGAAGCTTCAGATTGTTTTCCACATGAGCTGCATATGGTTCTATTCCCAAAAACAAGGTATGAAATTCCTATTCTTCTGTAGCCTTGTCATCACTTGATATTTTCCACTGAACAATAATAAAATAGTTATTCTAGTGCATGTGAAGTGAATCATCATTGAAATTTTGATTTGCATTTACTTCATGTGTAATGATGTTGAGCAACGTTTTGTGTTTTTATTGTTTTGTTTTTTGTATTTATCTTCTTTGCGGAAATATCTATTGAAATTCTTTGCCCATTTTAAAAAAAAATGCTGTTTTTCTTTATGTCCCTTTATTACCTGAGTCTCTATATATTGTGGACATGAAAGTCTTTTCATATATACAATTTACAACTGTGTAGTCTTTTTATTGATAATATCCGTTGATGAAAAAAAGATTTTAATTTTGATCAATTCAATTTACATATTTAAATTTTGTTGTATGTGATTTTGTTGTCATGTCTAAAATCCACTGTATAATACAATATGCAGTTGAATTTTCCACTTTTTCTGAGTTTTGTGATATTAACTCTTATATTTATGTTATTGATTTATTTTGTTTTAATTTTTGCGTGTGTTGTAAGATAGAGGCACAATTTCATTCTTTGTCATATGAATATCTACTTTTCACAGCAATTATGTAAGTCAAAGAAATGTGCTACAGAATTCCAGTTTTTCATTTACATCAGTGAGTCATATAAATTCCTTTGTGAAACATGTTCAAGATATCTTTCTTAGTCAATTGGCATATGGTTGAAAATGCACCTAGAGTATACCTCTATAGGATAAAAATGTATTCTTACTGTCATAGGTAAAACTACATAAACATTTCAACAAACTGACAATTAGAAAAAAAGGAAAAATCTGAATTTTATCAAATGCTGTTTTTTCATTGATATCAATGATGATGTAATACATCTCCTTTGTTTTATTAATATGTTGTATTAAATTAAATGATTTTCTAATGCTGAGTTATTCTTGCGTATCTGGAAGCAAACTCTATTATCATGGTGTATAATTCATTTATTGCATTGTTGGATTCAATTTGCAAGTATTGTTTTGAGATTTTTGCATCTAAGTTCATTGGAGGATTGGTCTGTAATTTTCATTTCTTGAAGCATCTTTCTGTGGCTTTGTATTGGGGTGCTGTTGGCTTCATTGAAAGAATTAGACAATGTTTCCAACTCTTGAATTTTTTGGAAGAGTTTAAGTAGGATTATTAATTAATTTCAGAATGATTTGTAGGATTCATCTGTGAAGCCCTCTGGTCCTGGGCTTTTCATTTTTGGGAGCTTTTTGTTGACTGTTTTAATCTTATTATTTGTGATTTGTCTGGTGAGATTTTTTATTTCTTCTTCTGTCAATGTAGGTTGTTTGTGTCTAGAAATGCATCCATTACATCAAAGTTGTCCACATTGTTAGCATGCGAATTTTTATAGTAGCCTCTTATGATCCTGTCTTATTTTCCATGAGGATAGTTGTGATGTCCCCTTTCTCATTTGATTTTATTTATTAGAATTGGTTCTCTTTTTTGTTAATCTAGCTATGGGTTTGAGAAGTTTGTAAATCTTCACACACAGAAAAACAACTTTTGGTTTTGAGAACTCTTGTTATTGTGTTATTTTGTAATTTTAATTTTCATTTAATTCTGCCTTAAAGTTTTTTTTAATTTATTTCCTTCTGCTTGTTTTGGAATTAGTTTGCTCTTGCTTTTCTATTTCCTCCAGATGTGCAGCTTGGTCTTTGATTATAGCTTTTTCTTCTTTTTAATGTAAGCATTTAAGGCTACAAATTTCCCTCTTAAGACTGTCTTTACTGCATCCCATAAGTTAGGGTATGTTGTATTCTGATTTTAATTTGACTTGAGACATTTACTAATTTCCATGGCAATTTTTTCCTTAATCTCTAATTGTGTAGGTATGCGTCATTTAACATCTAAATATTTGTGAATTTACAGTTTTCTTCCCATTATTGATGTCTAGTTTAATTTCCTTGCTGTCAGAGAAAATGCTTTGTATAATTTCAATCTTTTTATATTCATTGAGACTTGTTCTATGGCTAAACATGAGGTATACCCTCAAGAATTGTCAGTGATCCTCAACAAGATTGCATACCCTGCTGTTTGAGGTGCATGGAATGTTCTGTGTATGTCGATTAGGTCTAACTCCATTTATATATTACTCAAGATCTCTCTTTCTTTATTGATCCTATTTCTTTAGGTTTTGTCTATTGCAGAGAATGGTGTATTAAAGTCCCCTATATTATTTTAGATGCTTCTATTTCTCCACTTTGTTTTGCTAGTGTTTGCCTCATGTAATTTAGGGCAACTTGTTTAGGTGAGTAAATATTTTTTATTGTTCTTTCTTCTTTATACATTGCCACTTTTATTAATAAATGCTGACCTTTGTCTCTTACAACAGTTTAACATTCAAATCTATTTATTCTGATATTAATATACACTCCCCATCTCATTTTTGGTTACATTTTGTGTTTAAATTAATTTTCCAAACTTTAATTTGCAAATGTTTGTGTCAGTGGGTTTAAGGTGAGTCTCTTGTAGACAGAATATAGATGAATCATATTTTTTATCCATTCTCCCAATCTAAGTCTCTTAATTGTGGAGTTATTCCAGTAAAATTCAATGTTATTAATGAAAATGCAGTACTTAATTCAAATAGTTTGTATTTATGCTTATGTGACAATTTGATATACTTTATGAATTCCTAAGAGATATTGATTATATTTGTAAAGTGGTCTTTTCTTCTGGGTGTGATTATCCTATGATTTTATTAACATATTTAATTAACTTATGTAATTAGGGCTATGATTCAAACACATCATTAGAATGTGACTCAGCATTGATTCCTGCACACTTGGAGGGATGATAAAAGACACTCTCACAAGGAAATTACTTCCTCAAACACTTCTTCTGCCACTTTTCTCCACTTCTCCACCTGGGATACCACTGATGTGTATATTTTTTGCATTTTATGCTGTTTTTCACTTCCCTGG
>JAQZBX010103664.1:0-11030 GCA_029593785.1 Cabassous unicinctus | reverse complement strand
ATATATATATAATAACATTTATGTAAGCAAATGCACATATATGCATATGTATTTATATATCATCTTACAAATATTGGTATGTATTGTGAAAAAAATTGATTTTTACCCACAATTAAAAAAAATGGCAAAAATAAAAAAGGATTTGCATGTTCTAAGGGGATCAGAAGCTCATGGTGCAGCATGGGAAGTGGTTGGGGCACCAGAGCAGTTCGAGTCTTACAGGCAGCCATCAGCCTCAGAGTAGGTGAGGGGGTACTGTTAAAGCACATCTGTTATTAATCTGGCAGCAGACCCTTCAGTCAAAACATGAACAACCTAATCCTGCCTTGTCCACTTCAAGGCTGTTTTCAGACTGTGTGGACTCAGGGTTTAGGCATCCATGGCTGCTCTTTGAGCAGCTGGATACTGTTGCCAGCAGGACATCAACTCCTGGTTCTAACCCCATCCAGGTTCCCTTGAGTTAAGTGATGATTTTCTTCCTTAAATAAGTGTCTGGCTGTGCCAGGAGATGGGGATGAAGCAAAGAAATGAAGAACATAACTTAAGTGTTTCCTGTGACCTCCTGTCAATGCATTCACCCAATTTCCAGGCCTCTGAGACCACCCAACATCACACACCTCTCCAGTATCCTATCCCTAAAACAGGAAGCTGGGACAGGATGGGATGCATCACAGATAGAGTTTGTCTTCCTTGAGCTCCCCACACTGGGTCCAAGAAACTGCTGTTCTATCAACCCCAAGGTGAACATTTCATTCCCTTCCCCTGTACTTGGCACACCCCAGTTCAGGTATCCCAGGAAAGACGGTGGGTTGCAGAACCTGCCCTTGGGTTTCCCTGTATTTAAGGACTCCCTGAGAACAAGGAAATTTCCTAACCAGGGGGCTAGTCCTGCAGTATCCCATGAACAGAGATGCTGAGGATTTTCAGAAATTTATACCTGGCCATGAACACCCAGTTGTTGGAGTTCAGTTCAGGAACAGGCATGTTGGGGGTTCTGTGACAGTGCTGATTGCAGCTTGTTCATATTCCTCAATCTCTCTACCCCACCCTTACAAGGGCCAATGAGTGCACAGCCTGTTGACCTAAGCCCAAGCTGTGTCCCTGCAGAGCTGGAGTGCTAATGGCTCAGCAGGATAGAGTGGGGATTCCTCAATCCCAGGGTTATCACATCCACAGGTCACCACTGGAGCAATGCAGTGACAGCCGCCTCACACATGCTTCTCCACAATTCATGGAACCAGGCAGAGGTGAACACCATGCTCATTTGGCCTTTGCTTTCCTGAGTCCACTGTTAACATCCAGAGTACAAGTTGTCTGTGCATCCACACATTCAACTCAGTGCCTCTTTATCCAGATTCACAGGGAGTTGAGTCAGTCATCTCCAGCTTGTGCAGCCAGAGTGGCTTATTTTAAAGAACTTCACCTATCCTTTCATTAAAAACACAGGTGCTATTTTCCCCTCTTACTGATCAACTGCACAGATGGGGCCAGGGTCAGCAGGCCAAGGAGCTTGGAGGGAGAGTCTTGGGCACTTCAGTATTTCAAACTGAAAGAGTAAAGACTGGAGCAAAGCAATTTCAGGGACATGTTTTCCACAGTAAAACTAGCCAGGAACAAACCAAAGGTACATTTTCAGAAACATTGAAAGCAAAGTTAGGAAAGATAGACCAAAAGTCAAGGGCTATAAAGGATGGGCCTCAAACTGCTTCTTATCTAAATTGAAGACATTCACAGTTTCATGAAAGATAAACAATATTCTTACCTTGATTAAAGGGGAGATAGAGACCTTTGGTTAAAAGCCCTGATTCCTACCACTTGGTGCATCTTTTGTTTGCTGCTGTTATTTAAATCAATCAAGACCATCTGCACAGGGTGCACACCTAGGTCACTGGGGAGCAAGGAGGGGCTAAAGAGCAGAAGTAGCCCTCAGGGAGCAATTACCTCCAGCCAGGTGTGTACAGTTTCCATGCAGGGACTTGGTTGGGAGCTGAGGAATGGACAGGGGCAGGACAGGGACCAGAGGCCATGGGGAGGGGCTCCCAGGCCCAACTGCTCAGGGCAAGCATCTTGTCCTGAGCTTTATATGGGAGCTGATGGAGTCTCTCAGACCAGTCCCTATCGATGGATCATTTTTGTTCTGCTAACCCACACAAGGACCTGTGCACAGCCAGTCATGCAAAAATTAAATTCATTCCTTACAGTATTTGTAGACTTACAGAAATATGGGGAGATAGCATGGACTGCTCTTACATACCACATTCACAGTGCCCTGTAGTTATACTGCATTAGTATGGAACATTTGTCACAATGATACATCATTATGATGTATCATAATGATACATCATTGTTAACTAAAGTACTCAGTTTAGAGAGATTTCCTCATTTTTCCCAAATGACACAGTTCTGTCTCAGCAGCCATCACAGACACCACATGGCATTTAGTTGTCATATCTCCTTGGGCTCTGCTTGGTGCTGAGGATTTCTCAAATGTCCTTATTAGATGAACTTCACTATTTGAGGAGGAACAGCCAAGGACTTTGCAGGTGGGCCCTCCATGGTAATTTGTCTGATGTTCTCCTTAGGAAAAGTCTGAAGCTATGGGTTTGGGAGGAAGACATTAAAGTTAAAGTGCCCTTCTCATCACATCCTCCCAAAACTGCATGCTGCCAACATGACTTAGCACTGAAGATGTTGACTTTGATAAGATGCAATTTGTTAATCACAGAGGTTTTAAGGTTCTGCAATATGTTGAGTTGCCATATACCTCTGGGAGACATGCTGGCCTGCCCTTGAGGGATGCATCAGATGCAGCACCAGGAGTCCAAAGAGTGGTGAGTGTAGCATATGTAAAGCAGCCCCAGCCCCAGGGCCCTCAACATTGTTGGTCCTAGATCTGGGCCAGGAAGATCTCAGCTTCACAGGAAGTTCAGAGGAGAAAGATGTGGAGCCAGGTGCTTTTCTGCCCGTCTGGGTGGCAGTGCAGTGAGGTCCCTATAGCCAGTTGCTTCCCTGATCAACCAAAATTTTCATAAATGATTAAAACGGTATCTGCCAGTGATCTTCTTATAATGTGTCTAGTATGTGAACATATGACAATAATATAAAAAATGGAAAACTAGCAATTTACCATAGTAACCAACATTAGAAAATAAGACAAAAATGTGTCATTATAAAAGAAACAAGTGGGTCATTAATTTAATGTGGTTCTTAACTTTGTAAAAAAGAAACACTGGGTACCTTATATTTTTCAAAATATTCTAGAGTCCTTTGCATCAATCAATGAATATTTTAGTCTCTGAAAGACAATTATATATTTCATATGATAGGTAATAAAATGGAATTTCAATGACTCAAGAATTTGATATATTTTTTCAACTCATTTAGTTTAGATATAATCATCAGCTACACCTTTATTTCCTGACTGAATAGACTACTTTTTAAGAGGATGATGTTGATTTATGAAAATAAGCAGTGATCTAGGTTCCTGAAACACTGTTGTCAAACTTATTCCAAGATCCCCAACATGGAGCCATCGTTTATATACTATAAGCCTCATTATCCATAGGAATTGGTCAATAAACTATTCTGAGCACCTAGCAATGCATATATTTGTCCTATGGTCAGGAAGAGCCTCACTACAGTGAATTGTTCCCTTCCCCAGATGGTTTAGGTATCTGGGGTCCAGCCCTCAATGTGAGGCTAAGCTTGAGGTTCCTTTACCCAAGCATCGCTTGCAGAGTGTAGAGAGAGTGGGAGACCCAGTACTCAACCTGTGGAGAGAAGACCAGCAAAGGAGACTTGGTCCAGGAAGGAGATGATCTACATGATGACCAAGAGAGACTGGAATATTCCCTTGGAAAGGACCATTTACAAGACAGGGGGAGATTCAGAAGACTGGCAGGTCATGCCTGTATGTCCCCACGGCTCCTCTGCAGAAAGCACCCTGAATGCATCTTATTCTTGCATTTACTTGACTTTGAGAATGGTAAAGGCTGAACCAAACACAAAGTGCAGCCCAAGTTTGGGAGGGAGCAGTGAGTGAGGTCAAGGGGTTTTTGGGTGCAGAAAAGCAGGGACAGGTGCTGTCTTAAATATTACACCAGGTAGGGGCATTAGTACTCCAAGCTGACCAGCTAGTGAATGAGATGTAGCTGGACACAATGAGATCTCTCAGGACAACCTAGCTTCTGGATGACTCTGCTCCACTTGGAGTAAGCAGGTGCCCAGAGGGAGGGCCTTGGAGGTGGTGGGTGCTTCCTGCCTCTATTCCAGTCTCAGGTATTTGTTTCTACCTCAGAACATCTTGCAGGCGTCTGCTTATATGATGCCAATCCAGAAAGGGTATAAGTGGCTTTGAAAGAGGTGATGGGGGTCTGGGAAGGAGGAGATGAAGAATGGGGCTGGGAAGAAGGGTCACAGTGAGAGTTGCCTGTCCCCATGCCCCTGAGGATTCACACCAACTAGGTTTGAGCCCTGAGGTCTGGATAGACCTTCACAAGACAGCCCTGAAACTTAGGTACCACTCTCTGGATCAAAAGGAGTCCTCCACATAGACCAGATTTTGTTTCTCTTACAGGCACATGGGGTAAAAATAGATTATAGAAAAATAAAGTTGCCAATCTCTCACTGTTCTTTATGGGTCTGTGCTGAGCTTCATTTTCAACTTTTAATCAAGTTTTACCATCACCACCCAACCACAGAGCTGCATTTCTCAAATGACCCACATGTGCACAGTAACTTTTTGCCCAGCCACATGGCAAGGATGTAAGCTGTGTAGGTGGCAGACCCCACCTCTGATATCATGGTTGAACACACGGAGGAGGGTCCTGAGAATGCGCTAAAACACCCAAAACCACTAACCTGCAGGTAGGAGATTGAGATGACTTAATCCATCATTAAACTTGGCCCAAACTCAAATTGCTGGTGAGCCTCATCCTGAATTGAGGTTTGCTTCCCTGCAGCCTGCTACTCCTCACCTCTCACTTATTGGACCTTTGTATCCCTGACCAAGAACACCTATGTTTCTCCCCTACCCCCACTCCCCCCCCCCAAAATTAATCCTTGTCCACAAAGTATTGAACTGCATTAATTGTTTTTGTTTCACCTCTGTTTTGGCACTCTTTGGAAAAATAAGGATTCAAACTGATATAAAAACAGCTAATTGTGTTCATTTCCAACTTGCTTGACATTTTCTGAGTTACGTTAATCAGGGCCTAAGAAGCTGTCTTCAATGAACAAATACTTGTACTGTCCTTGTGATGCAGTCTGCTGGACCCTAAATGGAAAGTGGTGAAGGCAGAAGCTTCCATTCCAGCCTAGAGGGAAGCCTTAAATTTCCCAAATAGAACCTAATCATAGCCATCTTTCTCAGCTGTTATCTAAGGCCCAGGAACAAGCTGGGACTGCACACCTGTCATCGTACTTGATGAAGAAATTGAGGGGAAGGGAAGCCATACATTTGCCCAAAACCTCACACATTGGGAAGTGGTACTGTCAGTATTCAAACCAGGTTCTGATTATAGAACCACAACTGTAACCCTGTAACCATGGGGTTTGACTCCTATGAAATCCAAAAATATTAAAGGAGATACAGACAACCAAAATAACAGGTGGAGACATCTATAATCCACTGTCAAAATTGATATTTGAGGAAAGATGGTTGAGGAGGAACTCCATGGATCAGTCAATCCAATAAAATGACTATTGAACTGGAAGGAACCATCTATATCAACTATTTTGAAACTCTGGTGTCTAGTGGAACATGGTGAAGTATCCAGTGAAGAACTGGATGAAGAAGCTGGTAAATTGCAGTAAATACTGGTGAATTTTATCCATTGTGCTGTGTCTATCACCCACCAGCCAGGTGATAGGCAGTAGTGGAGACTGTATGCCAGGCTCATGTACATCTTGCCTGTGCCAAGGTTGGGTACAAAGATGTAGTCTTCCAAACTCTGGGGAGGTGTGGTCTGATAAACTTTCACTGGTTTTGATCACCTACCTCATATCATTGGGTAGTACCAGTTTTGAGGGCATACTTTTTTCCAACTTCTCTCCAGAAAAACACCCTGAAGAGACTTAAAAAGACAGTTTATATGTTTCTGCATTCCCTTTCCATTCCCATTTTTGAGCAAAAATCATTTGGAAATCCACAAATTGATGTCTCCAGCCAACAAAAATCAGCACAAACCTAGAAATCCCAGAGGAGTGGAATAAATAGATTTAAGGTGTATTAGCCTCAAAATATTCAGAATGCCCAGTTCTCTACAAAACCAACAGTGAAACACGGCGGTTTAAACCATTTAAAGGAACAAATGAATTTGCTAGAAACTATGCCAAAAGGAATGCATAATTTGGAACTATTTAAGATTTTGAATCAACTATCCTAAATATGTTCAATCAGTAAAGGAATCCATATAAAATGAGCTAAAGGAATTAGGAAAACCTTCTCTGGATAAAATAAAAATACATGATGAAGAAATACCAGAAGAAGTTTTGGTATTTCAAAGTACATTAATAAAATGAAACCCTGATTAGATGGACTCAACAGCAGATTTGAACAAGCAGTAGACTGAATGAGCCATCTGGTAGGCAAGATAAATGAAATTGTCTAATGTGAGAAGATAGAAAAATGAAAAATTATGAACAGAGCCTGAGGGATTTGTGGCACTCTATGACATGTACTAACTTATACATCATTTGAATCCCAAAATGGTAGGAGGGAGCAAAAGGGGCAGAAAAAGCATTTCAATTAAAAAAATGGACAAAATCCCCAAATCTGATTAAATACATAAATATAAACATCCAGGAGCTCCAAAAACTCAAAGAAAATTATATTCTAAGATATCTGTCAAGACACATTATAGTGAAATTGTCAAAATTGAAATAAAAAGAGAGGATTTTAAAAGCAGCAAGAATTTATTTACCACATACAAGGATGCTCAATAAGAATAAAAAAGAAGGAGGAGTGTGGAAAAATGGTATTGGATTAGGCAAACAATGTTCAGCTCTCCACAAAAAAATGGAGAAAGAGCCAAGAGCTAAGCCAGGGACCTGCTTTAGGTGTCAGCAGACCGTAACAGTGCTTCACAACTCCCAGGATGGTGAAGGACACAGAGATGAAGAATCTGAATCAACAAACTGTGAGTTACTAAACCTCCCAGCTGCTAGGAAGGGCTCCCCTGAGATATTAAGATATCATGTGGGGGTAAAACCCCTGACTTATTACAGCTTACATAGTGGGGGGCATAAAACTTCCTCCCTGTCAGCTCTAACAAGGGAAAAGGGAGGGGAATCAGGGGGCTTTTCTTCAATTAATTTCACCAGCAAAGCCAGCTTTGAATCTCAGCTCTGGACAGACCAAAACAGAGTGAAACACCCCTGCAGAAAGGTGCAAAAATGGAGCACCATCTGCTAGATGGTTTGGAAATTGTATGGACAAAAACTGCTTTTCTAGCAATATTTACCCCACCCTTGGGAGAAAATCTGTGCCCCATTAGTGAGGTCCTGGCATGATTTTGATAACTTAATATGGAAAAATTTAAAGACTTAGTATAATTTGATGCAAATATCAAAGAAGAATTGTCAAAATATAATAAAAACTGCAAGAGAGAGACATTGGCCATGAGAGGAAATTCACCATCATATTCAGATGCCTAGATATCAGTAAAAAATTACAAGAATATCAGGAAACAGGAAGAGATGGTCCAACCAAAATAACAAACCAAATATCCTGAAGAGATACAGGATTTAAGACAATTAATCAATGATAATCACACAGCTCTCTTAAATAAATTTAAAGATTTCAAAGATAATATGACAAAAGTGATAAAGGATATTAAGAAGAAACTGGGTGAGCATAAAGAACAATTTGAAAGTCTGCAAAGAAAAGTAAAAGACTTTAAAGGAATGAAAGACATGATGGGTGAAATTAAAAATACATTAGAGGCATATAAGAGTACATTTGAATTGCTTGAAGACAGAATTTGTGATTTCAAAGACAGAATACCTGAACTGGAAAAAACAGCAGAACAGAACAATAAGAAAATGGAAAAACTGGAACAGAGTCTCAGGGAATTAAATGGCAACCTGAAACACAAAATATGCTCATTACTGGTCACCCAGGAGGAAAAAGAAAATGGAAAAGTTGCAGAAAGAATATTTGAAGAAATAAGCACTGAAAACTTCCAACCCATATGAGAGTCATAAATGTTAATATCCAAGAAGAACAATTCAGTCCAACCAGATTAAATCTGAATAGACCTACCCTGAGACACTAATATACAAAATGACAACTATCAGAGATAAAGAGAAGATTGTAAAAGCAGCAAGAGAAAAGCAAAGCATCCCATAAAAGGGAAACTCAATAAGATTAAGCACTGACCTCTCTTCAAAAACCATGGAGAGAAGAAAGTGCTAGATGTATTTAAGATATTGAAAGAGATTAACTGCCAGCCAAGAATTCTATATCTTGCAACTCTGTCCTTCAAGAATGAAGGGGAATTCAAAATCTTCACAGACATTCAAAACCTTATAGACTATACTACCAAAAGAAAAGGATTACAAGAGATATTAAAAGGAGTCCTGCAGCCTGAAAGGAACAAACAAGGGTGAAAGACATGGATAAGAGTGTAGAAATCATGATTATGAGAAAGAGTAAATTAAAGGATAAATGGATAGACCTAGTACAATGTAACATCAGAAAACAAAATGTCAAAATGAATGAAGTAAGTAATGACATTAGTAGAGGATTTGCTGGTTCATATGGAAGTTCTATATTTAGCTCCCTGAGTAACCACCAAACTCTCTTCCACAGAGCCTGCACCACATTACATTCCCATGAATATGGTAGGAATGTTCCTATTTCTCCACATCCTCACCAGCACTTATTTTTTTTAATAGTGGCTATTCCATGAGGTGTGAGATAACTCATTAAAAGTTTTATTTGAATTTCCCTAATAACTACTGTTATCTAACATTTTTTTTCATGGGCATTTTAGCCATTTGTATTTCCTCTTTGGAGAAATGTCTATTTAAGTCTTTTGCCCATTTTTAAATTGGATTGTTTGCTCTTTTATTGTTGACTTATATGATCTCTTTACAGAGAATCGAAATTAAACCATTATCAGATATGTGGTTTCCAAGTATTTTCTCATTTGGAATGGGCTATTTTTTCACCTACTTGATGAAGTCTTTGGATCACAAAAATGTTTAAGTTTAAGGAGTTCCCATTTATCCATGTTTCCTTTCATTGATCTTGGTTTAAGTGTAAGGTTTAAGAATGCACCACCTAATACGAAGTCTTGAAAATATTTTCGTATATTTTCTTCTAGAAGCTTTATGGTTCTAGTTTTTATATTTAGCTCTTTGATCCATGTTGAGTTAATTTTTTTATTTCCTGTGTTTTTTTATATATATATATATTATTTTTTTAAAGATACTTAGATTACATAAATGTTACACAAAAATTGTAGGGATTCCCATATGCCCCACCTCCCACTCCTCACACAACCTCCCACATAAACATCATTCATTAGTGTGGCACATCACCTGCAATAGATATACACATCTTGTGGCTTTGCCAATAATCATGGGCCAAAGTTCACATTGCAGATCACACTCTCTCCCACAAGGTTCTGCATGTTATATGATGATATAAATGGCTTATATCTGTCATTGCAATGTCACTCAGGATAATTCCCAAGTCCCAAAAAAGCTCCTGTATTACAACTGCTTTTCCCTCTCCGTGCCCCTAAATTGTCCAGTAGCCAATGGCTCCACATTAATGTTGTGATTTCTTCCATTGTGTGAATCACAATATGTCTATAACAGAATATCAGTAAGTCTACTCTAGTCCATAGCTCTTCCCCCAATTCTGAGGAGTCTGAGATAGTGATGTCCTCTCTAGATGGTGTGGTCTAGAAGAGACTTGAAAATCATTTTGGTGTGGTGTACTCAGTCATCAGGGTCCCATTTGAATTTCAAAAGAGAACTCAACCTGACCAGGAGAGGGGAAGGGGAATCTGCTCATACATCCTGCTGAATCCTGCTGCCCTAGGAGAATAAATTTTGCCCAGGGAGAAGTGACTGAATAGCTTTCTGAAGAACTAACTGAGCCAATTACAAAGGTATCTCAGTGTAGGAATTTTTGCCATGAATATATGTGGTCCCTAGTTCGATTCCTGGCTCCTCTAAGAGTAGTGATCCACTGGGTTATCGAACATCCAGCTGATAACATAGGACAGGGAAATCAATGAGATTTTTGTACTAGCTCCTTTTGGGTCCCTTATTTAAAAAAAAAAAAAAAGATTACTTAAAAAAAATATAACTTAGGTTACTCGCTAAAACGCCCCTCAAAACCTGCAGAGAGAAGCCTGCAGGGAAATTGATTGATGAACACAGGCAGCCTGAGAGGCTCCACAAGGGCCCAAGAAGGAACACTGTTCTTCTGTAGCTTTGTTTGACTGCTTGTTTGTGTGTTTGTTTGTTTTGTTTCTTGTTTTTCTTTCCTCATTCCTCACCGCAGTTTTTAAAAAATTAGGTGCTATTAGCATCTTTCTTCTTTGCTATGCTTCTTTTTCCTTGATTTCCCATTTTCTGTTTATACTGATTTTGCCTATCAACACTATCTCTTTCCCTTCCTTCATCTTTATATTTCTGCTTTCTGTTGTGGTTCTTACATTCCAACTATTTTTATTAGTCCTCAACTTTACTGATTTTGATTTCAATCTTGTCCATTCAGTTTTCTTTATTTTTTTGATAAATTTTTTCCTTCCATGCTTTCTTTTCTTTTCTCTCTCTCCTCCTCATTCTGGCCTTTTAAATCATTCTATATATTTTTATCCATTCAGTTTCCCATTTCATTGTAGGTACAACATTTTTTTATTCCTAATATTCTACACTGCATACATGACTTAAATATTCATTTTACTAAGTCTTATATTGCCCCTCTTCTAGCTTTTATTTTTATTACTGTTATCCTTTACCTTTTCTTACCTCTTTCAATTTCTCTGGTCCTAATTTTCTCCTTCAAG
>JAQZBX010103663.1:0-11057 GCA_029593785.1 Cabassous unicinctus | reverse complement strand
CTGCTATTTCTGACTATTCTTGCATAATTATTTATTTGTTTATTAAGCAATTTTATTTGAGATATATTCACATACCATATGATCTATCCAAATGTATAATCAATGGCTTTTTTTAGCTGTTAAAATGACTTTTATTGTAAAATTAAAAAACAAATAGACATTAAATTGAAAGAAATTACAAATTTTGAAAGAGTAAGGCCAGGTTAGACTGAATATAATCAATTTTAAGAAATAGATAGCAAAACAATAAATATTTATAAATGTAAATAATAATTCTAATATAATAGAAATTAATTATAACAGAATTATTATAGCAAGTGGAACAATAATTACTAGAGTGATGTGAGTAAAACTTAAACACAGTTGGCATTGTGGCCTGTTACCGTGGAGAGAGAACATATATGGTATTGCAAACCTGGAGCTCAGATCTATTAACTGCAGCTGAAAGAGGAACTTGTGCATAGATTAGTATTAAGTACTATGCCTAAATGCCTAATGAGTATGATGATATCTTTTCTATTCTGGATTGTATGCAGAGGGATATTGAATATTTTAAAAGTCCTGGCAAATGTAATTCATTTTCTAAGTAGTTAATGAAGTGGCCTATAAGATAGCAGATTGACTTTCTTATGTATTATCTTTATTTTGCTTACCATATGGTAGTGTTGTTTTTTCCTACACTATCTTTGTCAGTTTATGTCTATGGGAGTATGCCTGCTTATACCTCCTCTAGCTGTCCTAGGCAGAACCATCACCGTTTGAACTGGTGTTGGCAGCATATACTAAAAACAGCAGATCTACCACCTTCTCTGCCTAGGATTAAAACAGCATAAAAGAACTCAAGGAAGAATCAACTTTGGGAGGCTGTAGTTTCTGAAGTCACCTGGTCTTTCTCAATCTTGTGGTCCAGTATGTCATGGCTGACCCCCTTCTTGGGCCCACTAGTCACCATCTTCATTATCCTTTTAGTGGGACAATATATCTTCAAAATTCTACTTAAGTTTATTTCTCACAGAATCAAAACCTTATTAGTTATGTGGGGATATCACCCAGTCCAACCAGGGTGGCAGACCCATCTTCCCTCAACAATAGTAGAATAGCCAGAGAGGTTTACCCCCTGTCAGGCAGGAACTATTGCCATAAACAGCAGGAAGAACCTATAGAACGATGACCATTGCCTTCAACACCCCCTTGAGAATAACAGCATGAGTTGAAAGTTGAGGTAGGTTATTATAGTGAAATGTGGAAAGTGGCTGAGGGCCAGCAGACAACATGGCCAACAGACAACATGGTAATGAGACCCCACCCAGAATCCTCCTGATGCTCTCACAAGACCCTGGCAATAAGATTCCACTTTGGAATGAGACTTTCATTCAGGGTCAAGGGAAAGCCGTGGATACCCTCTAAAAGCCTCACCATTGGCTTTCTGAGAAATCAGAAGTGCAAACAGATGGGGACCCTCCCACAATATTCTGAATGGGTAGGAGGAAAGAATTTTAAAAAACCTGACCTGGGGGTCTGTATTAGGAAGTGTTCTTTTGGAAAATGGAATCAACAGGAGATATCTCTAAATAGTACGAAGTTTATAAGATTCCTTCACATGACCATGGGGATGAAAAAGTCCAGGCTCAACGTGTAGGCTGCAAACCAGGGGCTCTGATGAAATTCCACTGAAGGTCCTTTTTGAGTTTCTGGAAGATGTTGAATGCCCAAAGATGAGTTGGGAATGCTGAAATCACATCCCCTTTAAGGCACTCAACTGATTAGATTAAGCATCACTCATTGCTGAAGGCAATCTCCCTGGTTGATATAGATGTAATCAGTGATGTATGCAGTAAACTCACTGATGAATAAAGCTTATAATTATCCTTTATTACAATTAGCCCAAAGCTTACTTGAGAAAAAAACTGGGCACAATTACCTGGCCGAGTTGACACATTAACCTAACTATCACATTCCTCCCCTTGTCAACTCTGAAACCATATATACATAATGTTAAACCATACTTAGATTCTAAGTAAAAACAATAACTGACATGCATATATATATTTCCACCTAACAATGATCTACTCTCCTGTATAAGACCAGAAATGAATTAATTCCTTACAGAGTAGGGTGCAAGTCCTTGGGTGATATTCACTCTTGACATCCTTAAATATTATGACATGAAACTAATAAAACTTGTCATATCATAAGGGAAAAGTTTGGGGAAGATAACAAAGAAATTCAATTTGTGTACATATTCAATCATACTATAATGAAAAATGTTAGAAAGATTCATGACTATTACAGTCCTCATTTCTGTAACTGGTCAATGTGGCTGAAGTCCATATTTATCACCAACTACTTTCACTACCCATTCCATGTTCCAGTTACCATCAGCAAGCCCTTCAGCTGGCTGTGGTTCTTTGCCTGGTGGGGTGACCCAAACTTTCATTACTGGAGATTATGGGTCATTGTTAGTCCTGCTTGTTTTGGATTGTTGCAATTTTCCATTGAGTTTAATCACAGGAAATGGCAGTATTAGAAGACACCATAGAGGATCTCCTGTATTCCAAGCAAACTTTTTTTACCATCATTATGTAGATTTAGTCCTATATCCCCTGGACAGTCAGGATCAATCACACCAGCCAGTAGAGTAAATCCCTTCTTTGCCTGTTGATTCAGAGGTAAGAGGAGCCCAAAGTGGCCAGCTGGCATTCTTAAGTTTGAGTTCAATGGAGTAATTGTTGTGTTCCCTGGTGGTTGTACTCATCCTTTTAGAACTAAGTACTGTAGACCAGCAGACATTAATGTTGCAGGGACAGGAAATAAAAATTTTCCTAGTGGATCACTATGGGTAATAGTGATTTGACATTCCCATTTCTATCCCTTGATTCCTGTGCCCAAAAATCCTGGTTATGGGAGAAACAGCACCATAGAATAGATGCTGATTAAAAGCAAAAACAGTCTCCTGGAGAGCATTGCCCCAGACCTGCAAGGTATTGCAAAATTGTTGTCAACATAATTGAGTCTTCAAAAACCATTCCATCATTCTATCAGACCAGCTGCTTCAGGGTGGTGGGGAACATGGTAAGACCAGTGAATTCCAAGGCAGGTGCACATTCACACACATCATTTGCTGTGAAATGGCTTCCTTGATCAGAAACAATGCTGCATGGAATGCCATGGCAGTAGATAAGAAATTCGGTATGTGCCCAGATGGTAATTTTGGAAGAAGCATTGTGTGCAGGAAATGCAAATCCATATCTAGAGTATGCATTTTTTGCAGTTAAAACAAATCAATGCTCCTTCCAAGGTGAATGTGGTCCAATGTATTCAACCTGCCACTGTCATTTAAGGGTTGTCATGATGAAATCTGCTATAACTTCCTTTTTGAAAATGTATGTTCTTACTTTTCTTTATAGTGGTATAGATGACTTTTCAATAATGTTTTTTAAGTTTGTTGTACAATTTTAACTGCCATCATCCTGCAGGCAAGTTCCAGTTGCTCCACAATGGCAGCAATGCTGACACTTTTCAAACTTGTCCATTTTGGTAATTTTAATGGATGCAGTAGTATTTATAAATTAAGCCTGATCAAACTTTGTGAGCCTTCAGGATCTCTCCAAATATTTCCATTCAGATTTTTAGGATCCCATTACTTCTGAGTCAATGCCCTCTCTTTAACAGCAGATATATGCAATTTTGGGAAGTCATTTTTATTGTATGTTAGTCACACATGAATGAAAGTATGAGTCTGGTTTTTTAAAGTATCAAATCTATAACTACAGGATATAAATTTTCTTTTACAGCTGATATAGAAGTTTTCATTTCATTTATTCTGCATTTGCACTGGAAATTTGAAGCTTTGAGGTTATGCTTTTCCTCCTGAAGTTTCTCCTTCACTTTACCAATCTCATTCTTTGCTTTGAAAATATTCTTAGGTATCAAATACATGACGACCTACAACTTTACCTTTTATAAGTTACTTGATTAAGAGTATCAAATAGTGATACTTGCATATCTCTTCCACATGTTTGCAGGCACTAAATACTATCCATTCCCTTTTATACTGGTAGAAATGAGTCATTAATAATTTTAAAACAAATCAGAATAGAAAACCATTATAAAAATTCCAGACAATTTGATAAAATCCATTTCTTAAATTATTTTCCTCTAAAACCACCTTTAATCGATACCAGTCATGTTTCTGCAGATAAATAGATCCAACAGGTTTTATTATATATTATATGGCATGTAAAATATATATGATATATATAATACTATACATATTATTATTAGGAATAAGTGAAGGCATTGGCTCAGGCAAATGTGGGAGCTAGCAAATCTTAAATCTATAGTGCATGCAGCCTGACTGGAAACTTAAACAAGACTTGATATGGTAGTATTTTGACAGAGTTTGATCTTCTCTGGGGAATTCATGTTTTGTTGCTAAGGTCGTCAATTGATTGAGACTCACAAACAGTACTTAGGGTAATCTACTTTGTTTAAAGTCAACTGATAGTAGATTTAAACATCAAATGAAAAATATTCACAGCAATATCTAGAGAAAACTTTTAATACAGAATCAGCTCTTCAGCCTCTCCAAGTTGACACAATAAACTATCCATCACAAGGTCATATGATAGGTGTAATGGAAATGTCAGATCTGCCAAATCAGACTGTTTATTAAAGATTTTTTAGAAATGAAAGGAAGTGATCACATTTGAATAGTATATTTTTATGCAAATTGAGCTGACCATTATCAACAGAAGATCCAAGAATATAAAGCAGAGCCCACTGGGCACAGCACTAGAATCCTTGAGAAGTCCACAGGTGATATCCCATTTCAGCCATGTTTTATGGGAAAAAAGATGCTACTCTTTCAAAAGACTTTGATTAATAAGTAGGGATGAATGTTTTATAGAATAACAAGGGTCATGTGGTACAACATACACATCAGAGACAAGGTCAACATAATTTTCAAAATGGGCAACAATGCTTTAACTAATTTGAATGGGGCTAGTGGTTCCTGGAACTCATAGGATGAGATTATATGCATAATCATAAAGGGAGCTGTTTGATTTATAAAAGAAAAATCATAGAACTAGGATATTTATTAGTAAACAATTTTGAAATTCATGTTGAAATAATTATGCTACAAGATCAAATGGGATTTATCTCAGTGTGCAAGAAAAGAAAAAAAAAACAAGTAATTAGCTATATTGAAACATAAAAGGCATTTGACAAAACCCAGAAATACTTCTGATTTAAAAAATACTCAGAAAGTTGGCAATAGTAAGAATATTCTTCACAACCTAGCATATATGAAAAAACCCTTGGCAAACATTATATTAAATTTTAAAGACCAAAACTTTCCCCCTGATTAATATCAGGGAAAAGAAAAAAATGACCCCTTTTACCACTGTTATTTAATATATTCCTAGAAGTTTTAGCCAAAAGAATTAAGGAATAAAATAAAAAAAATACATCTACTGGGGATCAGCTGGGGAAGGGCTGAAGGAGGGAACAGGTCAAATCTGCAGAGAAAGGGATTGTGGTTAAGAATACAATTGTGGGAATGTTCTTTTGGTAACTATGGCAGTGAGGGTCACTATGCAGGATGTCAGTGGTGGCCTTGGATAAAGAAGTAATATTATCTCTATTGACAGATGACAGGATACTGTGTACATAAAATCCCAAAGAATCCCTAAAGAAGTGATGAGAGTTAATAAACTAATTTAACAATATTACAAGTTATAAGAGCAATGCACTAAAAATCATTTGTGTCTCTGTAAACCAGCAATGAATAATTTGAAGAGGAATTGATAGAAACAATCCCACATATAATAGAATGTAAAAGACTAAAAAATATCTACACTTATATTTAATCAAGAATATGAATGATACATATCACAAAAATTTGAAAGCATTGGTGGAAGAAATTAAAGGAGACCTATATAAATAGAAATGCATACCGTGATCATGGCATGGGAAACTAAACTTAATATTGTTAAGATGCCAATGCTATCCAAGGTAATTTGCATATAATGTAATCCTGCTAAAAATTCCAGCAGCTTTTATTTGTAAAAATGGGAAAGTTTATCTCAAATTACTTTGGAAATACAAAGGATCTCAGATAACCCAGACCTATTGAAAAGGAAGACAATTATTTTAGGACACATATTTCCTGATTTCAAAACTTTCTACAAAGTTTTGTGCTACTGTAATAAGGACAGACAACCCAATGGAATAGAATTATGAGATTCTGGATTATACGATACCAAGGGATAGGAAGTAAGTAGAGAGAGGTTTGCAGATGCTCTATTTGGGCATAATCTATGGTAAAGTAAATGGGTTAAGTTTGGCAGTAGGCAAGGTGATGATGGTGCAACAATTTGAAAGGAACTGATGATGCTGAAGTGTAAGCATGAGTGGGATTGGGGGTGGGTTTGCCTGAACATAGAGCTAAGGGATGGCTGTAGCTGGAACAGGTCTGCTCAGCAGAGAAGAGGATTGTAGATGAGAATACAATTGTGGGAGTGTTCATTTGGCAATTATGGCAGCAGAGGGTTACTTGTGCAGGATGTGAGTGGTGGGGGATGTGTGAGGAAGGGTGCACATGGAGCCTGTTTCTATGAAATGTGAATGTGTTCACATTGTCATGGCATGTTGTCATAGTGGATGAAGATCCACACTACAACCAACAATATATTAAATTTCCATCCTATGCAGTTTCTGCTATGTTCTTTTATAAAGTGGCAAGAATTTCTAGAGTACATAGTCAGTGCCTACAAAAGGAAACAGACCAATACACCAAGCCATCTATGTTAATGCTTATACATATGAATCTTATTCTTTTAAAATTGAAACTTAGCTTAATAGTATCTAATGCTTAAGAGTAACCTCCTGAAAACCACTTCGTTTCTATAATGTGGCCTCCCTTTAAGCCAAACTCATCAAAAATATGCTCTACCTTCCCCTGTCATGGGACATGACTCCCAAGGATGAACCTCCCTGGCAATGAGGGATGATTACCAAGCACCAACCAGAAATGAATTTGGAAAAGCACCTTGACCAAAAGGGGGAAAAAATAACAAAGAATTTTACTGTTAAGAGATTTCAAAGTGAGTCAGGTTGTCATTCCAGATGTTATGCTTATGCACTATTAAGGCAGATCTCACTAACTGCCACAGTAAGAAAAACCTTAAATAGGTGTGCCCCGAGTGTTCTAGAAACATCTGGACACTATAGCAAAGTACACAAAACCATTAAATCATCACCCTATTGGTTATCCTTACCTTGGAATATATGGTAACTGAGGTCCACAGTATAACAGAGTTAGACAAATTTACACTTTCCCTACAGATGATTTTTCTACCCCTTTGATTTGAACCTATAATTGGCACTGGATCTACTAAATATATCTCCATGAGACTTAAATCTTTGGTCTTTTCATCTGCTGATTCATTCCTGAATGTTAGCCAATTGGCAGTCAACACCTACTCCAGTTCATTGGACTCACCCAGGACAACTAACAAAATGATAATGATGGACAATGCCCATACCAAAAACAAAAAGAATCTACAGCTGCAAGCAGAACAGTTCCTTTCATTTGCCCTATAAGGGCTGCGCTCCCTCTCAATGTGAAGCAGAGCAGACATCACAACTCCAAAATCCTCAAGATTAAGGAATGAACAAACATAAGACAGGAATGTATCCATGGACCAAAGTAGGATTATTAATATTGTAGAAACAGAAGAACTTGTAAGATTGATAGAAAGCTTTTAGTTGCCTTAGGTTCTCAGGAGACAGTTAAGGAAGAACACGTGGAACATAGCTCATATTCAGATGTTGGAAATGTACTGCAGGTTTTTGAAATGATGGATACATGCCATTATACATTCTGAAAAATCCTATAAAACTGTAGGGTGCAAAGTGTAAGCCATAATGTAAACTAAAGACCATGGTTAGTAGCAATGCTTCAATATTTGTTCTTCATTTGTAACAAATGAACCAATGTCATGTAAGATGTTATTAATAGGGGGAAATGTGGCATGGGAACGTTGTAGGGTATATGGGAATTCCCTATATTTTCAATGTAAAATTTCTGTAACTAAATATTCTTTAAAAATAAAGTTAAGGAAAAAAAAAAAAAAAACAAGACCAGTGCCCCAAGCCCTCTATATTAATTCTTGTACTTTTGAACCTTACCCTTGTAAAATTGAAACTTAAGCTAATAATATCTATGCCTAAGAGATGCCTCCTGAAAAAATCCTTTGTATTCAAATATGGCCTTTCTTAAAGCCAAACTATGCAAATAAAGTTATTACCTGCCTAACCCCTATCCCCCCACCTCCCGCAGCATGGTGCATTCCTTCTGACTATGACTCTCCCTGGTACTGAAGGGTTATTACCATGAATTTACTGGCAACACATTTGGAAAAACACCTTGACCTAAAGAGGAAAATTAAATTCAAAATAATTTTTATGGCTACGAGATTTCAAAGTGAGTCAGGATGTAATTCCAGAGGTTACAAGTATGCACTTCTCAGGCAGATGTCACAAACTGCCTCACTAATGAAATCCTCAAAGATGGATTCTCACAAGGACTCTGGAGAAATTTGGACACTTTAGGTAACCCCATGAAATAAGCATCTCATCAGTGGGCCTTATCATTGAATATATGATAAACTATGTCCCCAATGTCACAAGTTAGATTCATTTTCTATTTCTCTACATATGTTTCTTCTACCCCTTTTATTTGAACTATAATTAGCAATAAACTCATTAAATATATTTTCCAGAGACATAAATCTTCAGTCTGTTTATATCCTGTTCAATCCTAAATCAGCAGATTTGCAGCCAACACCACTCTCAAGTTCATCAGACTCAAGAAGGACAACTAACAAAATGCTAATGATGAACAATCCCATCTCAAAAGGCAAAGAGTATCTAAAACTGCAAACAAAACAGTTACTTCCATTTGCCTTATACGATCTAAACTGACTTTCATTTTGAAGCACAGCACAAATCAGCAACCTTAAGATTGAGGAATGAGCAAACATAAGGGAGGAATACAAACACAGGCCAAAGTAGGATTATTTTTATTATAGTAACAGAACTTGTAATGTTTATTTAAAGATGATAGTGACCAGAGGTTGTGAGGGGAAGGGGAGTATAGCATAGTGAGAACATAGGGATTTTTTAGGGCATTGGAATTGTTTGCTTCACATTGCAATGATGGATACAGGCCATTATATATTTTTTCAAAACCTGTAATATTGTACATTGCAAAGTGCATAACATAATGTAAATTATAGACCATAGTTCAGAGCAATTTTTCAATATCTGTTCATCAATTACAACACATGTACAATGGCAATGTAAGATGTATTAATAAGGGGAAATGGGACAAGGGGTGGTGTATATGGGAATTCCCTGTGTTTTTGAAATAATTTTTATGTAATCTAAAACTTCTTAGAAATAAATTTAAACAAATGCAAATAAGGGATTATATCTCTCATCATGTTTGGACATATTAAAACAACAGGATTGTTAAAAAAATCAAAAATAACAAAAGGTAATATTGCCGTGTGTACAACATGAGGATGAAGTCAAGGTGTATTGAAAAGTCTGGATGACAAGAATTTCCATTTGTCAGCAGAAGAAAGCAATTCTCCTGCTTAACAGGTTTTAAGGACACTTTGAAACTTAGTCATAGTTCAGAGATTTACTGCTTTCCAGACTAATATCCACTAACAGAAAACAATATGAGTTAGAGTTAAAAAGCTTTATTTTTGAGTATTGTGGAATAATGGCAATGAACTAACAGCCAGAGTTGAATGCTCTCACAAAAACAATGGAGAAAGAGCCAGAAGCTGTCCAAGGGACCAGCTTTGGGTGTCATTAGACCAGGATAGTGTTGCACAGCTCCCAGGAGGGAGAGGGACAGAGAGATGAAGAAGCCATAAAGACAAACATGAGTTATCAAGCCTCTGTGGCAGCTGAGAAGGGCTCCCTTCCACCTCCCATCCCCGAAGATAGTATGCTGGGTTAAATTCCCTGGCTCTCTTTAGCCAACTGAAAGGGTAACAGACATCTTCCTCCCTATCAGCTGTTTCAAGGGAAATGGGAAGGAATGTCGTGGTGCTTTTCATCAGTGAATTAGGTTAGCAGAGCCCACTTTGACTATCTGAGCTGGAAATTCAACTGGCAGCCATCTTCTGTCCAGTCTGAAAACTGCACGGACAAAAACTGTTTACATTCTGTATCCAACCTCTGGGGAAAAAAAATCTATGCTCCACTAGTGAATACCAGGCCCAATTTTGAAAACTTAAGCTGGGCTATTTTAAAAATGGAGAATAAATTGAACCAAATATCAAAGAAATGCTGTTGAAAAAACGTAGTTAAGAGCGAAAAGTTAGCCATCAGAGTAAATACACAAACATATTCAGATGTCTATGTATCAGCCAAAAAGTATAAGCCATACTAGGAAAGAGAAAGAGATGGCCAAGGCTAAAGAGTAGACCAAATATCCAGAAAAGACACAGGATTTATTACAATTAATCAGTGATAATCACATAGCTCTCCAAAAGTACTTCAAATAATTTAAAGAAAATATGACTTAAGAAATAAAAGTTATTAAGAAGATACTGGGAGAACAAAAAGAACAATTTGCAAGCCTGCAAAGAAAAGTAACAGATCTTATGGAAATGAAAGACAAAAATTATGAGATTAAAAATACTTTAGAGGCACATGAGAGCAGATTTGAGTTGCTTGAAGCCAGAATTAGTGATTTCAAAGGCAGAATATCTGAACTAGAAAAGACAGTAGAATAGAATTGGAAACTCAATAAGATTAAGTGTTGACCTCTAATCAGAAACCAAGAAGGAGAGAAGACAGCGGTATGGTGTATATAAAGTAATGAAAGAGAAAATCTTCCAGCCAAGAATTCTGTGTCTGGCAAAACTGTCCTTCCAAATGGGGGTAAGATCAAAGTCTTCAGACACAAACAAAAACTGATAGAATGTTACCAAAAGACAAGATTTGCAAGAGATACTAAAGGGGGTGCT
>JAQZBX010103662.1:0-11026 GCA_029593785.1 Cabassous unicinctus | reverse complement strand
ATTCCAAAAATTGGATCATGCCTGTAATCTGATCTGTTAATCTAGGCATGATTGAATTATGATTAGGGCGTTGACTGGGCCATGTCAGTCAGTAGGGCATTGAGCCCCACCCCCTGGTGGGTGGGGAATTGAATATAAAAGGCAAGACAAAGAACAGAGTTGAAGCAGTCTTTTGAGAAGCAGTCTTTTGAGAAGCAGTTTTGATGTTGGAAAGAAGGCTCCAGGTGAAGAGAAGCAACCATTTGCCTGATCGTCTACAGCTGACCTTGTGGAGGAACCAGGAGCTAAGCCCGGAGAGAAACGCAGCCCCGGGAAGAGAGGAACTCCAGAAGCCTGAACCCTGGGCAAATGTCGGCAGCTGTCTTGCTCCAACACATGACAATGGACTTTGGTGAGGGAAGAAACTTATGCTTTATGGCCTGGTAACTGTGGATTTCTACCCCAAATAAACACCCTTTATAAAGACCAACCCATTTTTGGTATTTCACATTAGCACCTCTTTGGCTGACTAATACAGAAGGCAACAACAGGGCTCTGAGAAGGGGCAGTAATTGTGCCCCAGTCATCACAACCACTGGTGAGCCTGACAGGGATCTGTGACTCTCTAGTGGGTTGGGCATACCCTGCAGTAGGTGGCTGGGCTTGAGCCCTTTTGGTGATACCCTGTGTAAGAGGAATGTCCATAGGATGAAGAGATCCTGTTAGCAAAGGGTTGTTGGATGGACCCAGAGTGACAGGAGTGAGGATAGAAGAGATGGAGCTAGAGTAGGATTTCTCACATCAGTGAACCATGTCCTCTAGTCAACATACTCATGAGCCCTAAAGGAGTCAGCTTTGGACTCCTGCCCCACATGCTCAGCCCCACATTAACGGGGATGGTCAGATGGAGGACTGCAGCAACTCTAGTTACATAAGGAGGTATTTGTTCTCTACCCCTTCTCTGTTTCCATCTCTACCCCTTCTCTGTTTCCATCTCCAAAGGAACTGGAAATTGAAGATGGAGTGGTGTGGTAATGAAAGAATGTCTCCTGTCCCACTCCAAGTCCTTCAAGCCATAGGCCTGGCTTGCAATGAGGGAAAGGCAAAATTTTGAATCAGATATGAAGCTGAAGTTGTTAACAGGATGGGACTGAGTTTTAATAACTGAAAATAGCTGGAAAGTTATGGACTTGCCTGAAGTATTAAAGGATTTACTATCGAGCAGAGAAGGAAGATTTGATGAGCATGAATGAAAACAATGATTTAAAATCTCACTCATATAAGATGCAAAACTGAAGGATTAGTGCTACAATGGTGGCAAATACAAGTACTTTTCCTTTCTTGCACAATTAAGAAAGAATTAAGAAAATTTTCTAGAATTAAGAAAATTGCATTATTTTCGTTTCTGTTTACATATCACTAATTCAACCCCCAGATTCCCCACAGTTCTCAAAATCTTTCAGTATATTGAAAGCATAAGGTGTTCTATAAAATTCATCTTGTTCAAGAAGTCCATTTTAGAGGCCCCCCCGAGCCCCCCCCCTTTTTTTTGTGATAGCAGGGCGGGGATTGAACCTGGGACCTTGTATGTGGGAAGCTGGTGCTCAACCACTGAGCAACGCCTGCTCCCCTAAGTTGCTATTTTCGTTTGTTTGTTTCTTTGTTCATTTTTTTCAGTTGTTAGGAGGTACCAGGGATTGAACCCAGTACCTCATATATGGGAAGCAGCTGCTCCATCACTTGAACTACATCCACTCTCCTAGAACCCCTTCTGATCTGCTCCAATTTGAACTGGTTGTTCTCTGGGTCTGCTGCAGAGCTGTCATTTTATGATCTCCCAAGAACATTTTTCTGAGAATTTCCTCTTGTGATGGATCCTCTATTTGTGGGATTACAAGTTTTACTTTTTCTTTATTTATGTCCTTGTTTTAGTGGAGAGTGCTCTCCAGTAACTTCTGAGCAATGTTGCATGAGCAGTCAGTTTTAGAGAACTTGCATATCAAAATTGTTTTCAGTCTACCTGTGATAGATTGTTTACAAAAATGGCTGCAATAATTTGCCACCCTGCAGTCACACCCTTAGGTGGTCCCCTACCACACTGACTCTGGGCTTTGGCCAGTGGGACAATATCAAACATGAAGTAAGTAGAGGTTGAAAATGCTTGTACATTGGGGCATGTTCTCTCCTGCTGCTCTTTGGAACCCTAAAACCATCATGTGAAGGAGACCGGATAGCTTGCTGGAGGATGAGAGAACACATGGAACAGAGACAGGCTGTATCAACTGAGGTGTCCTTCCTCCTTCTGCCCCAGACCAATCTGCCTGACAACATGTGTATGAGTCCATCAGCTCCAATTGAACCACCAGATGACTAAGGATCTGCCAAGACAGAAGAACCACTCAGCTGACTCACAGAATTATGATTATAAGTTTTGTTTTGTTTAAGCCACTAAATTATGGGATGATTTGTTATATAGCAAAACCTAACTAATACCCTATCCTCACTCTTAATTGATAGTTAAACTGGGAAGAGAATTGTGCATTGAAAATCATTTTTCTTTAGCATTTTGAAGGCATTGCTCTATTGTCTTACTTTTCTGATGTTCCTTTTGAGAAGTCTTATGCCATATGATCCTTTTTTATTTTTACCGGGAGGTCCTGGGGATCGAACCAAGGTCCCTCCATATGGGAGACGGACGCCCAACCATCTGGGCCACATCTGCTCCTCCCCTTTTTTGCATGCATTTGAAAGCTTTTAGGACTTCTTTTTATATCTAGTGTCTTGAAATTTCACAATGATGTCTTATGATTTGGGTCTGTTTTCATCTTTTGTGTTGGGTACTTCATGGAAAAATGGGCACTTCCAAATTGAAATTTGTGTCTTCTAGTCTGCAATTTTCTTCTTCTTTTTTTGTGTATGAATTATTTAGTTGATGATTCCTGCCCATCTGTTTTCTTTGCCCTCTTTGAATTTTCCTTTTTGGATACTGAAACTCTCGGATTGACCCTCAACTTTTCTTATGTTTTCTTTCTCCCTTTCCACTTCTTTTTTTTGTTTTTGCTGTTTTCTGGGAGATCACCTCAAATTTATTTCCCCATACTTTTATTGAGCCTATCATTTCTGCTATCATATATGTATATTTAACATCCAAGAGCTCTTGCTTTTTCTTTGATTGTCTTGTTTTCAAAGGATACTGTTCTTATTTCGTAGATGTAATCTGTTTTCTTATTTTTCTGGGAATATTAGTAATTGTTTTTGGGGTTATAACTTCCTTGTATAGTTTCCATTTCCTTCAAGTTGTTTTCCTCCATTGATTTGTCTTGGTTGTTGACTAGAATGAAGCAATAGAATTCTACAGCTGAATTGGAACTGAGAGAAATATTGAATACATTGAATCACAGAAGAAGATCCCAAACAATCTTTACCAGTTACAAAGGGATGTAGCTGACAATGAAATGTAACAAGTTGAATTCAAGGTTGGATTGGCCAACTTAAGTACAATATAGAAGTGTGGTTTAGAAGTAGATTATTTGAAAATGATTTGGAAGCTTTTGTTGATAGTGAGTTAATTGTACTTCACTGGATACTAAAAAAGCTAGTGAATTCTTAAGGTTTCATGAATAAATATCATATAGTGCTTGGAATTAGTGAGATGATAACCTTTCTCTACTTTGTGAAGCTATATTTCAGTAATAACAATAATAGCTATAATCTGTGCACCACTTGCATTGTGCTTGGCACTATTCTAAGTGTGTCACATATATTAACCCATTTAATCTACACTTTATGATGAGAATATGAAGACAAAGTATAACTTCCTTGTCCAAGATCACACAAATGGTAACTAGAGTTAGAATATGAACCCAGAATATATGCGCTTCACCATCATGCTGCATTTCCTCTCTCTTTTGGCTAGCACTTGAGAGAGATCTGGACAGAAGGGAACATGCAGGATGGTAAAAGGACTTAAAATGAAGCTAGACAGGGATTGGTTGAAGGGACTGTGGATGCTAGAAGAGAAGAGTGACAGGAAACTGATGAATGTCTTTAAGTATTTGGATAACAATTAGGGGAAAGAGGAATTAGATTTGTCTTTCTGATTCCAAGGATAAAACTAGGACCAATGAGAAGCAGCTGTTGTGAGGCAGATTTTCGCTAGGTATGAAGAAGACCTTTCGAACGCCCAGGTTTTCAAAGACTGCTTAGCTTGCCTTAAGAAGAGTGAATTCCCTGTCATTGGAGGTATTCAAGAAGGAGCAGGAGCACTAGTGAGGGGAATAGACTAGATGACAATTCAGGTTTCTGATCTGGAGATGCCAGGATTCTGTTCATCAGGCAAACAGCTTATTTTGACAAATATTCCTAAATTCCATAGATTTGAGAAGAGGAGGTTATCTGAAGAGGTCATTTTAGTCATTCTCCTGGTTCCATCTGTGTCTAAACCAATGGAAACAGTTTGAGATATTCTCTCTCTCTCTCTCAATAGTTTCTAAAAGAAAACATCATAGATTCTTAGGCTTATAAATATTTAGGGTTGAATGAACAGGTAGATATTTTTAGTGTAACATTCTCTTTGCAGATGAAGGGATTGAGATCCTGAGCAGTGACAAGACTCTCTGAAGGTCACATCACTTGTTTATTGTAAATTCCCGCCCTCTAGATTTTTAAGTTCAATTTTCTTTGCAACAGGCCCCATTATCAGCCATAATCCCAGTGGACATTTTTTCCTTGCACCTAAATTGGATTCTTTATCGTGCATTTTAATCCCAGCTTCCTACTATCTTTTCTAAGAGTGATGAGTGTGGACTATTTTTCCTGGAAACAAGAAGTCCTTTGTCTTAAAGAACAGAAAGCTCTCTTCTAGCTGTATGTTATGTTCTTCTCTGCTGGAATGGGGCGATATCCGTTTCACACTTGCACTCACCTGAAGTTAGCAAAAATTCTGAAGAATAAAAGACAAAATTAGTAGTTACTGCTCTTTGCAGTCATTTCTCAAATACTTGCTTGAGACCATGGACTAGGTCTGGTTCTCACATGCCTGCAGGATTCATGCATATGCCTCTTCTCAGGGGACAGATTGTGTCTGTTTTATAGCTGGCTGAAGGCATTTTTTCTGCCCCATATCCTTGTAGCCAGGTGGACAAGTCCCTGGGGTCCAGAACTTAAAATTGTAGCTTTGTCTATGACAATCCTTTCCCCACCACACTGTGCCTTAGTTTCCATGATTATGTTGACATTCTCCTCCCCTTGGCTGGGCTTTCTAAACATTCATGCATTATCTCTTTGTACATAAATGGAATTTGGTGTGCATAAGCCTTCCCTACTATCCCTAATCTTTCTTTTCAGGTGAATCTTTTACTATTTAAAATCCACATGATCAGTTCAAACCATGAGAAAATGTTTTGACAAATATTTTAAAAAATGCTCTTGGTCCAAGAGTGAGTTTGTTTTTAAACGAGAAAGGAATCGGTAGCAGTGGGGCACTCGTTATTAGATCAGGGTGCTCTGTGATGTAAGAGAGCCATGGTGAATGTAACTCTGCATAACCACTGGAGGGCAGGAATGTCTAAAGAATGAAAAGAGAACCAACGCTAAAAACAAACTCTTTGTTCAAGTAGAGGCCAAATCATCAAATGATATGCAAAACCTGGCAACTTTCAAGAACAAAAAAGGGGTGTTGTACATTAAGTGACCAGCTTGCACGCTAGACCATCTAGAGGAGAGCAGTGGACTTCTGGCTCCAAGATTTACAAACTATGATCTTTTGCAAAATTGGTTAAACTCCCTGGATATCAGTTTTCTCCTCTATAAAAATGGACTTGGTATTGTCCATCACCCAGGATTACTGTAGAACTTAAATAAAATTACGTGGAAATGCACCTGTCCTGGTTTCCCTCCAGCTTTTCTCACTAGTTGGTTCTCCATGTTGAAGGCCACTCTACCTTCAGTGCCAAGCATCAGTCTGGGAAATCTTCCAGATTCCCTGATCCCTGCTGTCACACAGCTTTTTGCCTACCTCTCTGTTAGGCCTCCACACATCATGTTCAGTTATTTGTTTCTGCATCGGATTCCCTCTTTTGACGAGAGCTTTTGCAGGACCGCTACTATGTATCTCTACACCTGACATTCAAGGAATGGAGGAATTTTAAGTACCTCTATTCCTCCGGTCATCCCTTCCTTAATTAATTCATATAGTTTATTGAACCAAGTACTGAGCTCGGGAAAATGTGTTCTCTGCTAGCATGGGTTTCTAGTCTAAATAAGGCTTTGGTTAAAACTGCTAGCAGTGAGGGGGGTCAGAATAACAGCCACACAATGAGCAATTGCACCTCCTGAAATAAGCAAGTGTTAGTAGAACGTGAAAGGAGGAGGAACGATGTACCTCATTTGGCACATGTTACAGTTCAAGCAACTCTTGGCTGCAAACATTGAAAAGACACTTTTAAAGAAATATAGAAAATACATACAAGGAAACTTATTTTCTGTTTAATCGGGATTGTGCAGGTGAGAGAGATTTCAAAGCTATAATAAAATTCAGAAAAGCCAGAGACCAGTGGAATTGTTCTAATGCATGAGTGCCCAGGAGGGGGGCACGGTACTTCAACTTTCTCAGCCCACGCTCTTCATTTGAAAATTTAAAATGTGAGCCTTAACTAGGAGACTGTCAGTCATGGACCAAGTGCAATGTCTGGCATGTGAGAAGGCCCAGGGAACAGCAGCCATTACTTGACTGTGATCACCCTCCTTCTTGTGTTTGAGTTCATCTCATTCAGTAAGTCCCACAGGGACAAGACTTAGGGGAGGAGCTGGAAATCCCTAGAATGACGGCAGATTTTCTAGGGAAACAGTCGTGGTTGTTTGGGCACTGAACCAGGCTGGCTTTGGGAGCACTAGTCCTGCAGAGTCCTTGCCTGCCTGTGAGTGAGAATAGGGAACGTGGCAGGGGGCAGCTGGTTGTCACCGAGATCCCCTCACACTTTAACTTCTGTTAAAGACTCATTATGAGTCTGCCTTCCACCAATCTATCTGAATGGATTAGCTCTTATTTATAGTTTTATCATGGGAATTGGCAGAGTTCCATAAGCTTTTTTTCTTGGTTCACTGATGCTCATTTGGACCAAGGGAAAGAAAGGAAGAGAAGAATTTCAGATTTAAATACAGATTTGAGTCACACTTCACATAAAGAAATGCAACAAATCAACCAGCCTATAGAAATAACTATTATCACAAATTTAGTGTATGTCTGAGATTTTGCAAAATTCTCTGCCAGAGTTGTATTAATTCAGTAGGGCCTGGAGGCTAAATACAATTTCAGAGGCCTAGTCCCATACTTCTTTGTGTGCATAACCTGCTCTTAAGTGCTCAGTTGCTTTCCAGGCAAGAAGCGGCACCTAAGATAGGTGTTGATGTTTACATGCCTATTGCAAATTTCTGAGTGTGGGTGTAGAACACGCCAGGATAGACCTTCCAAAATGAAATTTCCAGATGATTGGAAGCTGTGTGGCAGCAGCCATTAGTTGTTCTGGGTTATTCTGAAGAAGCAAGGAAGACATTATTTACCATTTTATTGGATTTTCCAACATATGGCAGAGTTGGGTGTGTGGCTCTCTCATGTCCAATAAAGCATCAGTTTTCCCTTGGCCAGCAATTCTTGTGCATAGGACGCGAATACCTTGTTCTCTCGGGGAAGATTGACTTAGTTGTCAGGATGAGGAATCCAACTAAGCCTGGACAGAATGAGGTCTTCAGGGAGCATGGTGGAGGACAGGGAGGGATTGAAGAGGAAGATCTGGGCATTGGAAAATTTAAACTTCTTAAATATTTACTAGGGAGTCTAGAGTTTAGCTTTATCACCGAATGATGTGTTTGCACCAAGTGGAAGCCAAACGATATCCCAGAGAGGTGTATGAGAGAAAGCTTGGTAATAACTTGAATAGAAAAAAGAGTCAGGAAAATGGAATCATTACATGGCATCCAATAGCACAGGCTTGGGTTGTCAAAAGAACCTGCTCTGGAGGTTCATTCATTACTTCATTCCAGCAAATTGACATTGTCAGGCCAATTAAATTATTGTAACTGATTTGAATTTCACTGGTTTTTAAGTTTTATTTGTATTTAAATTTTATTTTGGTTTATAGTTATATATCTCTGTTGACAACATTTATACATATTTAGGTCAGCCCCAGGAAAGTGCAGGTATTTTTTTCAAAAAGAGTTTATACATTAGTCATATTTGGGAAATACTGGATTAAAGCGTATTTAAAGGTGTGTTCCTGTATCAGGGTTCAATCAGGGAGGGAGTACAGTTATGAGTGATATGAAGTAAGGGATTTATTTTGGGAGTGGTGAGAAGTCGATGGAAGGCTGTTATCTCTGTGACTGCTCTGACATTGCTGAATCTCTGCAGGATTGACAGTTGGGAAAAAGAGCTGGGCATGGAATGGCGTAGAAGAGCAAGGGCAAACTGCAATCCATGAGGAAAATCTGGAACTCACATTTGCCTCTTACCACCTCCAAGCTTGACAGCTGCAGTGACCTGTGGAATCAGCTGACACCCTTTGCTACAGAGCTGCACATAGGACCTGAAGAAGATGGAGGAGGAAATCTGGTGGAAGCCAGAAAGGCTGCAGGCTTGGCTGCTGCCCCATGCCAACAAGGGGAACCGACAGATCCACCACAATGTGCCTAGTACCTACATTGACCTTCCAAAGATAATGACCGCTATTCACTTCTGCCTGCTGAATCTTAGGCAAATTTCTCTTGAGGTCAATCCTAACCTGAACTATATAGAGGAGGGAACTCTGGGAAATTTAGTTCCAGATTAGCTAAATTGATACATTATAAAGCCACCAAAATTATTGAATTTAAGATATTCTTGGGATAAGCATTAAAGCAGAATCTACCAGTGTGCATTCAATTTATTATTATTATTATTTTTTAAAGATTTATTTTATTTATTTATTTACTTTATCCATTTTAGCTCCCTACCCACCCCACCCCCATTTTTGCTGTTTTGTGTCCATTCGCTGGGCAATTCTCTGTGTCTGCTTCCTGCCCTCTCTTCCCATCCTTCTCTCCCAGTCTTCACCGGGATTCGATCCAGGGGACCTCTGATGTGGGAGAGAGGTGTTCTGCCACCTGTGCCACCTCAGTTCCTGGTTTTTCTGCAGGTCTCCATCTTGGCTCTCGTCTGTGTCTTTCTCCTGTGGTGCCATCTTCTTGCTGCATGGCTCGGCAGGGCCTGGCATACCCGCACACGGGACCTGGTGGTACACCCGCGTGCAGGGCCTGACGGCACGTCTGCGCTCCTTCTATATATATATTTTTATTTTACCGGGAGGTCCTGGGGATGAAATCCAGTTCCGTCTGTATGGCAGACGGTCGCCCAACCATTTGAACCACATTTATTATTGAATGAATAAATGATTGAAAGAATGACATTAAGCTTAAATTTGTCTCTAACATTTTGATGATTCCAATTTTTCAGTTTAGCATAGGTTGGGCACATAGTGCTCAGCAAATACTTGTTGGATAAAGTACTGAATGATATGGCATGAGGAACACTGGACTGCCAATTAGGAGGCTTCAGGTCCTTCAGGACCTCTGGTCCTGGATCTGCTATGACTTCGCTATGCAGTCTAGGGCAAATCACGCCGGCTCTCTGGCCTCAGTTTGGTCTAAGTGGATCAGCTTAATTAATTTCTAAACAACTTTTCTGCTCTGACATTTCGTAGTTTTATGAGTTTGTCAGATTACTTCCCAAATATAGAAAGAATGATTCATAAATCAGGTGATTGATACATGGAATGAGAGTTTGAGAATGTGAATAACCATTAAGAAAGGCAAAATGGGGGGCGGGTCCACCAGAGTTGAGGGTCCTGGATGGTTTGACTGGAAGAGAGAAGAAAGGGGAGCGTGAGGGAGCTCAAGGCCAACTTGACCTGGTTGAAAATTGTGCCTCAGGCTGGCTCAGCTCCTTTCAAGAGCGTGACCTAATATGAGTTTGGTTTCTTGGTCACAGTTTTTCTGCAGAGCTGAATTCTCCATGGCAGACTTCTTAGTCCCACAGCAAGTGACAGTGTCATCTTAGACTCCCATTTCTGGAACACAGGCCCCTGCCATGAAAAGCTTTCTATCTCTGCTTGGGCATGGCTTTCAAGAACCACCCCAGTTCTGCCAGGGCCTCTCATGCACATGCTATTTGTATTGAGATTGGCTGATAGTTTCAGTTTTTAGGATTTGATGAAAATGGGGTGGGAAGTCCTTTATTACAGTTTCTTGTGCCCTTTATGCAGCTGCTCTTTCCTTCTAAATATGTGAAATGTAATTTGGTATCTTTGAGTGTGAGAAAAGAAAAGTCTCTAGCTTAAGCAATGGTAAATGATAGAAACCATGGTGAACCCACGCCTTACTTAGATGAAACATCCATTTTTCCTGTGCCTACCCCACCCTGACCATATCCTAGACCTTAGAGATATAAAGTCCAATTCAAGCTAAATTTCACAGCTTATCTAGAACTTTCTGTCACCTATCAACTGTTTACTGAGTTTCTACTGTTGTGTTTGGCTAGCTAGGTAATGGGGGAATCCTAAAGTATTAATGCTTAAGGAACTAGCCATCTTCTTGGAAAAGAACAATCACTTAGGAAACTAAGGTATATGACAAGTAGGCTATAAGCCGTTAAGGCTTTGGGAAAGGAAGAAATGTATGTGATTTGCAGAAGAAGTTTCTTGCAGGAGTTGGGTATAGACTTGGGCTTTTAACAGTTGTCAAGAAAAGAAGAAAGACCTTCTAAGTTGGAGATGGGAGTTACTTGGAGGTGACAAAAAGCGTGAAAGGAATGCAGAGAGAGTGAAGGAGAATTATAAAGAATGTTGGATAGATATGGGTAGGACTTCTGTATGTTTTGAACTCATCTTTCCTTGAAATTGCTAGACCCCTCTGAGGCAAGAAGCTGTATTGGAGTTTAGGAGTTCCCTAGTACAATCTCAAGGTATATATATATATATATATATATATATATATTCTCCAAGACTATATTCTTGGA
>JAQZBX010103661.1:0-11041 GCA_029593785.1 Cabassous unicinctus | reverse complement strand
GTCAGTGTCATCATCCACCATCCAGGAAGAGTTTGGACTTTCACTCAGACCTCTTCCACTCAGAGATGTAATCCAGGTCAATCAGAGAGCCCAAAAGATGCTGCAGGAAAGGGTGAGGGAGAATAGAAGTAGAGAATTGTGATCTAAGATCATGTGAAAGCTAGTCCAGTGTAGTCCACAGCCAAGAGATCATCATGCACATTCTCTCATTTGCTTAATTAATTAATTCTGCTAAAAAATGGACTCGGCATGCAAGGATCATTGTTGGCAATTAAGTTATGGGAATGGAAGCCCAATTAGAAAAGCAAATGTGAAAGATATAATGATTCTAGGAAATGTAGAATATTTGTCCAAGAAGTTTTGAAGTTCAGGGCACTAGAGAAAGGTGGTATCAGAGTGGATGATATGCAGTGAAGTAAATACACTCCATTTTTTTCTTATAAAGATGAGATAGATATGAATATGTTTCTCTAGTGATGGGAAAGATCCAGTCCAGTGGAGGTAGATTTTAACTTGTTAGCAGTTCATGAGACAAACACTCTCAGTTTGGGTATTCACATGAAAAGAATATTTTTATTGGGTTTAAATTGATAAACTTAAATTTTACCCAGATATTTTTTCTTTCTTAGTGAGATGAAATAGACCTACTTATTAACCATGTATTTTCTTATTTGCATGTTTCTTTCCTCATTTTTGATTTGTATTTTTGCATCTGAGTGCTTTATTCTTGTTTCCAGTTGCATTTTTTCAAACATAAACTGCTAGTTTTTAATCAATTTTGCTGTAAGCCACTTAGTTTATTTATGGCTAAATAGAGGAATTCATGAAACAATTTTGTATGTTCCTGCATTATGTGTGAGGTACTCTCATATTTTAATGTTTATTATTTACTACACTATATTCATTCAGCTATTATAATATGCCTGGCATAAACTAATGTGGTCTGGAGCTGTGTGGAAGTTTGTTGAATATGGTTGCTTCCCTCAATGCCCTCACTGTCTAGCAGGAAGTCAAGTAGTAGAATTAAGTAAAAGCAGCGCACGATTGTAGTCCCTGCATCCTAATAAAGTGCAGAGAAAAATCTATAGCCTTCTGTGGGAAGATATTCAATGAGTTTTTGGCTAAGACATTTCAACGTGAGACAGGAAGTTATTCCAAAGGTTATGCTTATGCACATCTCAGGAGGATCTCATTGACTACCAGAGTAAACAGTGCTTCAACAGGGGTGCTTCTGAGGACTCTAGAGATTTCTAGACATTATAAGCAGGGCAGATAACCCCAGGAAATCAGCAACCTGTCAGTGGGCCTTACATTGGAATATATGATAACCTATCTCTGCAATGTTTCGAAGTTAGACTCATACAATTTTTTTACACATGGTTCTTCTGCCCCTTTTATTTGAACCTATAATTAGCACTGCACCCATTAAATATATGTACCGGAACTTGTATTTTCCAGTTGCTCCTATGCCAGTTGAGCCCTGAATCTCAACAGAGCTGCAGGCAGAACCTACTCTCCACATCATCGCACTCACCAAGGACAACAAACAAAAGGATGAAGATGTACAATGCCCATCCCAAAAAACAGACAGTGTCTATGACTGTAAGCAAGACAGTTCTACCCATCTGCCCTATGAGATCTGAACTCCCTCTTAATTGGAAGCAGAGTAGGCATCACCATCCCAAAGTCCTCAAGATTGAAGAATGAATAAACATAAGAAGGGAATGCAACTATAGACTAAAATAGATATTACTATTCTAGTAATGAAAGAAATTGTAACATAGATATAAATACAGTGGTCACTAGAGGTTATTAGGAGAAAGGGAAGAATTGATGTAACATGGGGCATATTTGGGACCTTGGAATTGTGCATGATATTGCAGTGATGAATACAAACTGTTATCCATCTTGTCAAAAGCTATAAAATTGTATAGAGCAAAGTGTAAACTATAATGTAAACTATAGACTATGGTTAGTAGCAATGCTTCAATATATGTCTATCAATTTTAAGAAATGTACCACACTAATGAAAGATGTTGTTAATGGTGGAAAGTATGGGAGGGGTAGTTGGTAGGCTATATGGGAATCTCCTATATTTTCAATGTAACATTAATGTAATTTAAAGCTCCTTCAAAAATAAAGGAAAATAATAAAATCAAACACTAGAGATTTCGTGCTGTCCTGAAACCTGAGGTTTCTGAAGGAAAGGAAGTGAAAAAACTTCCAAGTGGATCACTCTGTGGGACCCCAGGCAGAGAGAAGTAGGTGTAGAAAGGAAGAAGAGAAGAAGAGAGAAAAAAAATATTAATGATAATAGTAAAGGTAGAAGAGGTATACAAGACCAAGGAAAATGAATAATTATCATGAGTAAGAAGTACAGAGGAATAAGAATTTTAAAAAGTAGAATAGAAACAGTGAAATGTGAAACAAAATAGATAAAAAATATATAAAATGGATTAAAAGGCCAAAATAATGAGAAGATAGGAAAAAAGAAAAGAAAGGAGAAAAAGAAAAAAAGTAATACAGAAAGAAAACAGAGAGAAAGAAAGAAAGAAAGAAAGAAAAAGAAAGAAAGAAAGAAAGAAAGAAAGAAAGAAAGAAAGAAAGAAAGAAAGAAAGAAAGAAAGAAATACAGACAAGTAAATTTGAAGACCCACCGAGGAAAGGTGGATTGAAAGAGCAAAAGAAAGCAGAAAATAAAAAGTGAAGGAAAGAATAGAAATAGCACAGGTAAAAAGAAAATTGGTAAAAGAAAAAAAAAGAAAGAATAAAGGGGAAACACATCAAACAAGAATCAAGACAGCAACTAATAAAAAAAAGGAGAAACAAACAAACAAACAAAAAAACAAGGAAAAACAGCCCTACCTCTTAGGCCACTAAGAACTTCTCAGGCTGCTGGTTTTCTTCAGTCACCCTGCAGGCTGCCATCTGCAGGTTTTGAACCAGGTTTTAATGAGTAAAACAAGGGGAGAAAAACAAACTTTTTTTTTTTAAATAAGAGATCCAAGAAAAGCTAATACAATAAGAATGTCTATATGTTCCATGTCATAAATTATCAGCGGGATACTGAATAACCCAATGGATCACTTTTCTATGAAGTGCAGAGAATTGATCCAGGGACCTGTTACATGCATGACAGGAATTCCTGCACTGAAATAAATTGTCTCCTTAGGTTAGTTAGTCTTTCAGAAAGCTATCTGCCCCCTTTCCCTCAATCAGGTTAGATTCCTAGCAGTTTGCCTGTGTCCTGCTGATTTCACATCTGTAATTGCTTTCTTTACCCAGGTTGCTGGGCTTAACAGCCTGCTTGTTTAGACCACCTTCTCCACTCCCTGTCTGGTTGGGGCCCCTTTTGAGATTCAATGGGGGCTCAGCTGACCAAACTCACAGTAAAAACCCATGCTCCAACCTCCCATACCCCTCTTCTTCCCAGGGGATGCCCCCTTACACTCCATTAGGAGCAGCGAGCCAGGGGTTCCACTTAGGCTATTTGCCCTGAGGTGGGGTATATGTGCTGTTTCCAACCACAGGGATGAACAACTCATGGTTTTCCTTTGGTTTCTTTCTATTTCCAGCACCCTCCTAGATGACTCAAAGCACCGTCCCATTCTATATATATTGCCAAAACTGCTCCTTCAGAGAAGTCTTTACCCTTTCTCTGCTCCTTCGATGTGTGATGGTCAGACTCTGCCTACGCACCTTGGCACCATTTTCCCAGAATTTCACATTTGGAAATTGTGATTCTTCAATCAGATTTTGGGAGTAGAATTTTCCTTGTATTTATTTCCCAGTATTTATATGTCTTTGAGTTGAAAGAACTCTCTTTATTAAACTTTCACTGACTTTCAGATATCCAGGAATTTTTTAATTATGATTTTTCAAGAAGCTTTAGATTTCATAAATGTTACATCATAAATACATATGATTACCAAATACCTCACCCACATGACAAATGGTGTAATAAACTCTATCCATCATTTCAATGTCATGTAGAACAGTTCCAATGTCCCCAAAAAGCCCCATGTTACACCTATTCTTCCCTCTCCCTCACATCAGAAACTCTTCTTAAATATGGTGAAGGAACATGTTCAATCATGTATTGTTTTAGTATGGGAAAGTTTTCTTTTAGATGGTGCACCTGTACTCATGGAAATAAGGGAGTTTTCTATCCTTATGGTAGATGTTTATTCTTTGGGTGCAGTTGAGGTTTCATATTCTATATTCTTTTTTTGGATCACCTTGCCATTTCTGTTTGAAAGCTTCTAGTACTGCCTATAGACATGACTCCTTTTCTTCTTTTACATCAGGGTTCTTAAGAAGGGGTCCATGGGCTTGAATTGAAATTTTTTAAAAAGTTATTCTTGTGGGGACATTTTGGTGCAGGTATGATATATTTATTATATAATACACAGTGTAGTGTGGACTTAGTAATGGGCCCATGGTTTACACCTGACTGGCAAAGGAGTCCATGAAACAAAAAAGGTTAAGAACCCCTGCTCTAAACAAAATACCTGCTCTTCTTCTGAATTTCATCAATATTACTAAAAAGATAGGAGAGGGAATAAACTATGTATAAAGTCTTTCATTCATTTATCTCCTTTATCCTCATTTCACTTCAGTTGCATGATCAAATGGTGATAGGCACAAGAGCTTCAATTCATGCCTTACATTCTTCTGGGTATGAAGTATTTTGAATTATGGTGACCAGTTTTTCTCCACAAACCTGCTTTCCTGTTATTATTAATGTGGAAGCGAATAGTAGTAGTCGCTTTTAATACATTTATCTGAAGTAAAATTTTATAGCCAAGTGAGCATTAGTGCTGTCCTCATATGTCTGAAGGCATGCACAAAATAAGAAGTAAACTTATCTGAAGGCCTTCAGTTCTGTTAACATTTAATATTGTATTAGTTAGGTTCTGCTGTCTATCAAGCCATACCAAAAATAAATGGTTTAACATAATGTTATTGCTATTACATGTGAGTCTATAGTATGTTTTCTGGGATGCTCATAAGTGTGTCATCTGCTGTGAGTCAGCTCGGGATGCTTGGATGATCCTGACAAAGCTCTCTCACAACATTTGGTCTAAATGGCGCCTTACCTAGCACCCTTAACTGGGGCAACTGGCCTCCCCGCCACATGTCCTCTCATCTTCCAGTACGCTAGCCTGGGCTGGTTTCATGGATGAAGCAGTATTCCAAAAGAGAACAGCAGTTACACCCCAAGACATCCTGAATCACACTGTCAATTCCACCATATTCTATTGCCCCAGCAAATAAAAAATAATTCTCACTGGATTCAAAGGTGCAGAAAGAGGTTACAGCTCACATGAATTTTGCAAAAGGCATAGATACTCATATTGCAAAAGGCATGGATACTAAGAAAGCTAGAGAATAGTGCCCTCTCAACATTCCATTTAGCATAAGTATAAATTTCAAGACAATTGACTTTAATATGGTACTTTCAGGGACTAATCCTTGAAGAATGATTTTTCCAAGTCTGCCTTCAGCAAGGATTAATTCCCTAGAGAAATAAGTGAATCTTTCTTATATGTATAATTGACAGCCACAGAGATTATACTCTAGGTGGTCAAGTTTCACCTAGATATAATAATTATTTTCTGCCCATAATCTCCAGCTCACCATTTCTATGCTGAGAAGAAATAAGCCCTTTTCCTTCCAGATACCTCACTGAGCACAGTGACCTCATGTCTGACTCATTGATTAATAGCACAAGGCCATATTGATATTGTCATTTATCTATTCTCTTTAATTTGGCTAACCTGTTCTTTTTTATCTTCAATTATTTTTTTTAAAGAAGATTTAGAATTAAATAAATGTTACATCAAAAATATACAGTGATTTCCACACACCCCACCGACACCCCTTCCCACACTTTCCCCCATTAATAGCATCTTTCATTAATGTGGTACATTTGTCAAAATTGATGGACACATATTGAAGCATTGCTACTAACCATGGACTATAGTTTACATTATAATTTACACTTTGCCCCACATATAACCTGTTCTTTAATGTACGCTTAAGCATTTCCATCACGGTACTGGTAAAAGGGGGTGTTTGTTCCTGCTATTAGGAGAAGCCATATTAAATTCAAATAGTAAGCAGTCACAGGAATTGGAAAGAAGACGATTTAGAGGTCACTAGGTGCATCCTCTAGGCAGGTTGTGGCCCTGTCCAGATTGTATTTAGGGGAGACCAGGGTCACTAGAGACTTGAGGTTGTTAGAAGAGGTAGCATAAAGTAATGTTGCAAGTACATATGCTATTTTAATTTGCAGTTGAATATAAATTTCCTGACCTCTAATTTCTTATTAAAGAAAAACTATCCCTTTTTTCTTCCTGTGGTTCCTATTTTATTTGTCTCTATTTTAGCCATTCTACTTAAACATCTTCAATTTGCTGAAGAAATTCTACATTGCAGCAATCCTCAAAGAATAAAATAGGGTAAAATTGTTCTGCAATCATAAAGCATATATGAAATATACATGAAATATAACCATTTTTGATATCCATACATTTTTTTACTGGTGGGACAAGTTCCAAAGGCCTATAATAACTCCTGAAGATAAAATTAAGTTAAGGTTTGCATTCAGCTGCAAGTAACAGAAGGCCCAAAAGAAATAGTGACTTAAACAGATGACAACTTTAATAATCCACAAGAAAAAGGTCTATGTTAAGGGAGGCTCAGAGTAGTAGAGCAGTTCAGTGACTTTGTCAAGGACTCAGATTTATTTTAATAAGGCTCAATGTGTGGTTTCCATCTCCAGGTCACAGCACAGGTCCTTTACCTCCAGACATTGAATCCATATCCAAGGCAGATAGACTACTAGAAAAGGGTTTAGCACACAGGGGAGTGTTATATGGGTCTTTTGAAAAACTCCTCATATTGAAGTTTATTGTGTGTGTGTGTGTGTGTGTGTGTGTGTGTGTGTATGCCATAAAATAAGCTCAAAGAATTTTCATAAACTGAAATTTCTCCTGTATTCATAATTATGTAGACATAATTGACTACCCAGAAGCTTCCTGTGTGCCCAAGTCCACTCTCAACATCCTTCCACCTATAAACACTATTTAAGATTCTGGTAGCATAGATTACTTTTTGTCTTTTTTTCAATCTTGGAGAATATGCCATATGCACTTGATAAGACTGTGTATTCTACTGCCATTTGTTGGAGTGCTTTGTGTATTTCTGTAGCATCTAGTTGGAGAATAGTGCTGATCAAATGCACTAGTCCTTTATTAAGCTTCTGTCTAGTCATCCTGTTCAGTATTGAAAGTGGGGTATTGAAGACTCCAACTATGATTGTAGAAATGTCTATATCTTCTTCAGATCAATTTTTTCAAATAATTTGTACCCTCTTATTACATGCCCATATGCTTCTAATTGTTATGTCTTAATGATGAAGTGATATTTTCAACAATATAGGAGGTCCTTCTTTATCTTCTTCTCACTTGTCTCAGATTTCTGTACAATTCTAGGAGTTCACCTTATTTCTGTTGCTACACAGAAATCATATGCATGTACAACAGCCTCAGTGATATAAACCATGGTTACACCCACACGGAACCCCTTCATCAATGGTCTGAGGAATAAAGATATAAAGCTAACATTGAAAAACTTCCTTGGGGAGGAAGCCATGAAAAGGTCATTTTTCCTGTGACTGAAAAAGGGCCTCTGAGTGTTGAGCTGAAAACTTCAGAGTCAGAAGTTCAGATTCTTTGTTATGATTATTAACAAGACTCTGTTTCTATGTATTTTCTGAAGTTTCTGTCTTTTTTATTTTAAACAACCTTGATTAACTTTTCTATTATCCCTTTGGTATGCAAAATTTTGCTCTTTGTCCATTTCTGATTTCACAAAGTTATCATAAATACTGACTCTGAAACTGTTTTAAAGTTCCCATTTTTCCCTCACAGAGTATCATGACATGGATTTCTTAAAGAATATTTTTCTCAAATACATAAATTACCTTGAATATTTTTACCATGGTTTCACTGAAAAAATGATTCTGAGTTGTATGAATACTATGGAAAAAACTACACTTGACATCTGTAGCAGTTTAGCAGTTTGATATAGTTATAAATTCCAAATATAGATATTGGATGATCCTTGTAAACTGGTCTGTTCATCTGGGCATGATTAAGTTATGATTAGGGCATTGACTGGGCCAACTCAGTAGGGCATTGAGCCCAGCCCCTTGGTGGGTGGGGTCTCAAAGATAAAAGACATGGCAAACATCCAAACAGAGTTGGAGTTTTTGTGTTGGAGTTCTGATGCTAAGATTTAATGCTGGAGCCCTGGGAAGTGAACACACAGAGAAGCTTCCTTGTGAGGAAGGAGAGAAGGCCCCGGGATAGAGATTAGCCATTCACCTGATAGTCTACAGCTGGCCTTGCGGAGAGAGGCAAAGCTGAGACACCTCATAGTCTACAGCTGACCTTGTGGAGGAAACAGAGGAGCTGAGCCCGGAGAGAAACGGAGCCCCGGGAAGAGAGGAACCCAAGAAGCCTGAACCCTGGCAAATGTCAGCAGCTGTCTTGCTTCAACACATGGGAACAGACTTTGGTGAAAAAAGAAACTTATGCTTTATGACCTGGTAACTGTAAGCTTCTATCCCAAATAAATACTCTTTTAAAGACTAACTGATTGTTGGTATTTTACATCAGGACCCCTTTTGACTGACTAATACAACATCTAAGACCATTTATGTAAGTATATCAGGGAGAACAATTCTGAGAATAGAGTTTTTCACCTTTGCAGCTTTGATTCCTTTCTATATCACTAACTTAAGTACACTTTCTAATAATGTCGAACTTATTTACTAGTATGTTTTATAGACGGTCATTTTGTTTCCTTTTTTCTTTAGAATCTTGTTCTCCTATTCAAACCATGCCCATAACCCCTGCCAGAGTCCCTGGCACAGGTAGTAGAGTGAAAAATGTTTGCCAAACACATATCTCCAATATGGGTTCTACAGATTGAAAGTATGTGAACAAATATGACTTGAAATAGAGTCATATTCATCCTTAGAGTCAAGGCTAAATTTAACTATGATAGAATAATAGAATATATGATAGAATAAAATTTCCAATCATATATTTGGTTACTATAGAAAATATTTTATTGATAATTTGCATCTACTCATTAAAGTATGAAATTTGCTGTCCATATGTAAGGGATTTATTCAATGAGGTTCAGGAATATGTTGCATGTTATTTTATTGCACTATTTTCCAATTTCTGCTTTAAAACTTCCATTGCTGTATTCAACTGTGAGTCCTTCTATTCCTCTAAACAAAATATGGAGACTTTTTCTAAATTTCAATGTAGACATAAAAGTGCAAGTGAGTGAATAATCTATGCATTTACTCTATCATTAATTTTTTTATATCTTTTTTCTCAAAACTCTCTTCAATTCTCATGATCAAGGATCAATGAGTGACCCATACAAGTGGTAAATTCTTGCTTATTAATGAATCTGGGAATGGGGTCTTGTGACTCAGAGTCACAAGTTATCCTTGCAAAATATTCATGTTTTTCTAACCTCTCTTATTTACCTATAAGGGAAACTCGAAGGTAGTCATACTTTAATGCCTTTATCTAAAATAAATTAGAATAATCAGGGTGATCATGAATGCTGTCTTTAAAATGGGATTGTCAATATTAAAAACTGGAAGACATATATTGGTTTCAATCTGTTCTTTCAATACTGATTATTGTATCAGTTAACTATTGCTGCATAACAAAGCATCACAGAAATCCATGTTTTGAGACAATTATATTTTTGCATGGGCATGTATGTTGGGGAGTTCTTGTGATCTCTTCTTAGTTCCTTATGATACTGGTTACCTCTGTGTGATCTAGGGAGGCTTTGTTGATATTGGCTGAGATATTAAACATACTGGTTGTGGACTGACCTGGTGTGGCCTCACATGGGGTAACTGTCCATGCCTCTACATATTCTAGACTTATCGAACATGCTGACCCATACTTGAACACATGGTGAAACAGGGTTCCAGGAAAGAGCAGGAGAAATAGGCTAAGACATTTTATGATGCACAGTCACTTCCACCATATTATACAGGACAAAGCAAATAAAAATCATAAGTCAGTTCCAGATTCAAAAGTGGATAAATAGACTCTTCCTCTTCATGAGAGGAGTTGCATGGTCCTACTGCAAAAGACATTGTTTCTATTATTGTGTGGATCTCCACTCAAACAATAACTGAAAGAATATCAAACTCCCTCCCTGGGGAGCTCTGTCACACTTTCAAATGGGATAGTAAGACTTCTGCGAGTACAGGGGCTGTACCTAGTACAAAAGTATGGACAATTGCAATGGGCCATTGATATTAATGACTGTTCTCATGAACCTTTTCTTTTGAAATTGAAACTTATCCTAGTATTATCTGTTGCCTAGGAGTTACTTCCTGGGAGCCTTCTTATTGGTCAAATGTGGTCTCTCTCTAAGCCAAACTCAGCATAAAAATGCATTACCTTCCCCCCAGCATGGGACATGATTCCTGAGGATGAGCCCCCATGGCACTGAGGGATTATTACAAAGTGCAAGCTAACAATTTACCTGGAAAAAGATCTTGAACAAAATGGGGAAAGGATAAAGACAAATAAGTTTTTATGGTTAAGAGATTTCAAAGTGAGTTGAGAGATCCTTCTAGAGGTTACACTTATTTACGTCTCAGCAGGATCTCATTGACTGCGACAGTAAATAGTGTCCCAAATAGCAGGCCTCCTGAGGGCTCTAGAGACATCCAGACACTATAAGCTGGGCAGACATTTCAGGGGTTTGGTGCCCTGCCAGAGAGCCATACTTTGGAATTTATGCTCCACAGTGTGACAGAGTTGGACTCATTTCCATGAGTCCATCTCTACACATGGCTCTTCTGCCACTTCTATTTGAACCTATAGTTAGTACTAAATTGAATAGGTGTATATCCAAGAGACTTAAATCTTTGGGCTGTCTATGTGCCAGTTGAGTCCTGAATCTCAACAGAGTTGCAACA